>BQNB010076420.1:0-31166 GCA_026074375.1 Tanacetum coccineum
AAACTAACTTTATACTTAGTAGTTAACTCCCGAATCCAATCTTTTTTGGCCTTGGAACCGAGGCCTTGTATATTTAAGGATAAACAATTCATCGGAACACTTCATGACCTCCATTCGATCCAATGATCTTCTCCATATCCTTGGTGCATCCATCCATGGTAAAGCCCATAGTTTGACCTACCTTAATCATCTCGTCAAGAATATCTAATATAGAGCCTCCCTCCTTTCGTATGTCCCTGATAACCCTACCATCTGACTGAATGTTAATATCAGATTTCTCCACTTCCTCAAAAACACGCGAACTACAACGATCTGAATTATGATGAGAACGAATACATTCTTCTCCTTGAACTTCTTGTGCTTCTTGTTCAAAAGTAACATTAACTTTTTCAGGTGTAAACCCTGGCGGATAAGGGATGCTAGACTCCATGCCAGAATTACCAACTTCCTTTTTATGCCTATTAAGTAAATCGTAAATATTGAAAGGGTCTTTAGAAACCTCCTTATCATTAAGTGTCTGATCAACTTCATTATCATGTTCTTGTGCGTCCCCATTATCCCCAAAAAAAGTATCAGAGACTGCTTCACTATCACTCTCTTCTCCTTCGTTGTTAACAGTATTATCCACAACATTAATGTCTGCTTCATTCTTAACGGATTCGTCATCTGAACAATGAACCACCTCGGGGACTTCTTTAAAGGACGGGGACCAAACAAACAGCTCCTTAGCTCGAATCTGAAAAACCTTCCCTTTCACAATGATCTTAAAACTGTCAAGGATGTTATTAGCATGTTTTGTCTTGATACATAGGCGTTTCCGAGCAAAGAGGTCTTCATTACCATCTTCTAATTCCATGACCTCTCCCCATTGAGAACCTATCTTATGAAAAGTAGCATGAGACCACGCATGTAGAGGTACTCCCTCTATATCGACCCAAACAATACGATCACTGGCAACAAAATCATTTTGAGCATTACATAACCGAACGAACCAAGAAGCAACCCCCGTATGTTTCATGAATTTAAGTTTGGTTTTGGCAGAACCTAACTTAATCATAACCCATAATCCTCCTAAGTAAACGATCTCGATATCCATGAACCCCTCATTATGTAACAACACACTTAGGTTATTAATAGATGAAAATTGTCTAACCTCCCCCATGACAAAATTGTCTAGATCTCTTGCAACCATGCACGAATCATCTAAGACCAAAGCTGGCGACGAAGCAAGTGGTATGGGCGGAGACGAAACACCCTTCACAGCAGAAACAAAGGACGTAGGTGTAGGAGCAACATGATTGAACTTATGAGGAACACGTTTAGAAGGAATCGAATCACGATCAAAGCGAGCCACGTTAGCTTGTAAATGCTTACGTCCGATCCATAGCGTGCATAGGTTCCCAACAAGCCTCTCCACATTATCTACTTTGATAAAGCGAACAAAAGCAAACCTTTTCCCAGCTTTAGACATACGATTCGGTATAAAAACGTCCACAACCGTCCCATATGATTGACATAGTACCCAAAGATCTTTCGAGGTTGTGACATCAGGAAAATTAGTGATGAAGATGGATTTAGAAATTAAGCGGGTATGATCCGCGTTACTACGAGATTTAAAGGCCACGAGCAGACAATAGAAGTATTTTGGATTGAAGGGAGATCTATATGTTTGATTAAGATGAGGTTATTTAATTGTGGGTAAGATTAATTGAATAAGGGGGATCACCGATTAAGATTTGATGATCGCCAATCACCGATTAAGATTTGATGATCGCCATAAGCAGATGAGGATAACGAATTATAAAATTAAAATGAACTGACAATCGTTTTTTTCAGATAGGGATTATATAAATGATCGTTTTTATTTTTGCAAAATCTTGATCGTAAGATCGAATTACGATCTTTAGGATCCTACTATAATGTCCTTTTTAAACATGTGTTGTAAAATTATGCAAATCAACATATTATTATACTAGATGAATACTCGCGCAAAGCGGCGGTGTATTGCGGCAAATAATTATAACTTGCGAGATCGATCGTGATTCAGGTTCTACCCTTGATGCAAAGTGTGTATTTTCTGAAATACAAAGTTTGTGTTTTTTAAAATTAATATAATGTATGTTTTTAAAAAGTTATCAAATTTAGAATTAATAAAGTTTAAGGTATATTAGGATAACTAATTAAGGGTAATTTAGACAAACATTAATTTAAGTTTTTTCACATTCAAAAAAAGGGTATAAACCCTTTATATATAATATAGATAGATTAGATATATCAATAACATGAAAATATATGTCAAAATTATGATTACCAAATGTTTAATACAATTAGCCTCTTGTTTTTCATATTCTACAAAACGTAACACGTAAATTTTTAGTTTTTTAACTTGTCGTTCGAAAAAAGGAACATCGGATCAAACAAGATCTTAAGATTCTATGGTCAAAACAGGATCCTGATCCTATTTGGCAAAGATTATACGTAGAAACAAGATCGTTTTTGTTTTGTAGAGTCGTGAAACTACAAGCTTAAGATCAAAATCAAAATTTTAACAACCATGATATTAAAGACTATTATGTTCCTACATTTCATGAAACTAGTTGGATACCCGCGCATAGCGGCGGCGACAAAATTGCTAACCCAACTCGCTTCGCAATTTCCTACCCGCTTAGAGAATTTGTTTGTTTGGGTTTTCGTAGCTTTCCCGCAACATCGTATTAACATCATTTTGCTTGTATAAAGACTCACACACTCTCTTACCAATCAAACATTGTCTCTAAAAGTATATATCTTTTACGAATCAAAAGTTTGTATTCAAATTAAAGTTAAAGTTGTTAACAAATTCAAAATAAACCCACTACAAATGTGAAAAGCTAAAAATTTATATAAATATATTAAAATTGGTGTTGAATTAAAGATCACGAAATTTTAAAAAATACGGTGAAATTAGATCATAAAAAAAAATAGATAAAAAGATATGTCAAATTAAAAATAAAAGTGATTTTTTAATTAAGAAGTGACACATGTGATGTGATTTTCTAAAATAAAATGGATGGTCAAGATTGCACCTCCTTATCTTAATTTTTTATGAAACCCACATTGTAAATGTTTTATATAATAGTATAGATATACTCCGTATATGACATTATCCTTTGAGAAAGCAACATTTAATATTACTAGTTGGATACCCGCGCATAGCGGCGGCGATAAAAATTACTAACCCAACTCGCTCCGCAATTCCCTACCCGCTTAGATATTTCATTTGTTTGGGTTTCCGTAGCTTTCCCGCAACATCATAGTAACATCATTCTCGCTTGTATAAAGACTCACACACTCTTTTACCCATCAAACATTGTCTCCAAAAGTATATATCTTTTACGAATCAAGTTTGTATTCAAATTAAAGTTAAAGTTGTTAAAAATTTTAATATAAACCCACAAAAAATATGAAAATCTAAAAATTTATAAAAATATATCAAAATGGATGTTGAATTAAAGATCACGAAATTTTAGAAAATACAGTGAAATTAAATCATAAATAAAATAAATAGATAAAAAGATATGTCAAATTGAAAATAAAAGTGATTTTTTAATTAAGAAGTGACACATGTCACTCTATGATGTGATTTTCTAAAATAAGATAATGGTCAAGATTGCACCTCCTTATCTTAATTTTTGATGAGACCCACATTCTAAATGTTTTATATAATAGTATAGATAATTAAGAAGTGACACATGTCACTCTATGATGTGATTTTCTAAAATAAGATAACGGTCAAGATTGCACCTCCTTATTTTAATTTTTGATGGGACCCACATTCTAACACCAACTAACTGGATTGTACAAAAAGCTTGTGATGAAGCTATGAATTTGTGTTCTTTCTAATAATCGTAAGGAGCCGGTTTCGTTTGCGAATATGCTCAATGACAATGATAATTCGAAGGTCAGCTTTCATACAATGGAAGCTGATGTTCCCAATGAGGCGGATTTTGATGTGAGGATTCTTATTGCTTCGGTGAAAGAGGTAAATAATAAGTTAAAGAACTCATTATATGGTTACTTCATTGGCAAAAGATTAACATTCCCAGTAGTTCAAATGTATGTCTGTAATGCGTGGAAAAAGTATCAAATTCAAAAAGAGACCATGAATGCAAACAAATTCTTTTTCTTTAACTTCTCAGCAATATGGCTGAAGATGTGCTACAAAATGGTCTATGGATTATATGAGGTACACTTATTTTTCTCAATAAGTGGTCACTCTCGGTTAGTTTACCAAACAGGAATTATCTAAGGTTCTTGTATGGATTAAATTTCATGATGTTCCTTTGGTTGCACATACGTCAGATGTGTTAAGCATCATTGCTACTAGACTTGAAACACCAATGATGTTGGATTCTTATACAAGTGATATGTGTTTGGAGTAGGGATGAGCACGGATTGAAAACCGTGATCAAGACCGGATCGGACCGAAAACCGATATGGCCTAAAACACCAGACCGAGGAACGGGCAAAAATGTTCGGTCTATGTCTGGGTAGGTCCGGTCCGGTTCGTCGGTCGGTCCGGTCCAGCAAAACATAATGTTAGGTTGTACGTAAGACCGAATCGGACCGAAGACCAAAAATAATTAAAATGGTGGACCGAGGACCGAACCAAAATACGCTCGGTCCAGTCCAGTCCGCGGTCTATAATGCTAAGCCCAAGTTTGGAGTCATGGGGCGTAGTAGCTATGCTAGGGCTATGATTGAAATAGATGCGCATAAGAATATGATTGATACATTGGTTGTGGATGTTCTTAAGATAAATGATACTGGGTATACGTGTGATATTGAATATGAATGGAAGCCTCTTAGATGTGGTATTTGTGTTGTTTTTGGACATTTGTTAGTTAGATGTCCAAAGGTTACAAAGGAGGCTCCCAGGAACTACGTTGATACTTCAAATGATGGGTTCCAAGTTGCGAAAAAACGTGGCCATAATAGACAACAACATGAGAAGACAATGGGACTTAAAACAAAGAGTAAGTTATTTATCGACATGTGTTTACTCATAGTGGTTCTGCTTTTAAGAGGTATGTTAATGAGGCAAGTAAGAAGCCTAATGAGGCTAGTACAAGTGTTACTTCAAAGTACCCTAACGAGGTGGAATCGACCTGTGCGTTGCGGCGGTGCAACTTTTTTTATGCAATGTGTATTTTTTTTAAAGTGCGATTTTTTTGTTTCTGAATTTGCCCATTTTCGTGTTTTATGTTTGACATTCTATTATCAGTTTGTATTTATTATTTGTATTTAGATAATTATGTTTGCTTTAGAAATGAGTAGCCGTATCTCAAAAGCATATTAATATTGGGCTCGTTTTGTTCGTAATCTAGAGATCTTTTTCATTGGTATATTTTTTATAGAAGGAGTTGCCATGTGGTTTATTTTAAATTTATTAGTTAGTTTAGGGGTGTGTTTTAAAGTTTTTTTTATAATATATATTAAGCTTTAACATTTTTTATAAGTTCGTAAGTATGTCAGAAGCATTGCAATGTTGAGCTTGTTTTGTTCGCAATTAGAAGATATTTTCAGCGGTATATTTTTTATGAATGAATCGACATGATATATTTCACATATTTGATAAATAAAGTTTGTTATATAAAAAAGCCGTAAATAGCTGATAACGCCTTAATTATACATGTTTTCGGTGGCGTTATTTTATATATAATTATATTTTTTAGTTGAACTTTCTCCTATTATTACTATCATGAATATGTGACAGGTTCACTTGAAGAAGATAAAGACGAAAAAGACAATATGAGTGTTTTATACATTCTGGAAGCAGGTTAGAAAGAAAATAAAAGAATAAAGTCCCACGACATTCAAAGAGTGAGGCCGCACAAACTCTTGTGTGCGTCGCACTTGCCCACGAAATAAATGAAGTCAATAAATACAAAAGTGTGCCGGTTTTCCCCAAATGGGCGCGGCACTTGTCCTATGCATTAATGATTTTGAATCGACAAAAAGCAAAGTACGCCGCACTTTTTATAAAGTGCACCGCTGGTCTCGCCCAACCTATAAATAAAGATGAAATTCACCCCATTTCACACACACTTTTATATCTCAATACATATCAATTCACAAACTCTTACAACAAAAACTCTCGATCATTCCAAGAAGAAGTACTAAAGAAGACTAAAGTTTATAATTTAGTTATATTAAGAAAGGGTTATATATAGTTTGGTTATTTGTAATCGGGTTAACCATCCGTGATTTAGCCGAATCATGTATGTCTCTTATTACTATTTCTATTTCTATTATTATGAACTCCGTAGCCATGAGAGGCTAAACCTCTTATGACTACTCAGTTATGTTAATATAATAAAGAAGCGTTTAGTATTATTATGATCTTAAGTTTATATTGAAATCCTCTCGTATTTGATCTTATCAACTTTGTTTATCAACTTTGATTATGCGCATGATGGTTTAGGTCGAAAGGCCCATTGTGTACTATGTGGTTTTAAAGATTTGTCTACGATCTTTATCATTTGGTTGGAGAAATTCGATTATGTTAATTGATAATCGAAAAAGATATTGTATAATAGTAACTTTATTAATTGAGTGACACATTTGATTAAGTTAAACTAATATAAGTATTGAGTTAAAATAATTAATTGTTAAAAACGTTTTTTGACGAGAAAACATTTTTATAAGTTAAGAATAAAATCAAAGAGCATAATTATCACCATCGTTACTGAATTATATGAAACTATCCGAGTAGTCATATCTCTTTATCATTGAATTCAACCGTTATCAGTTACTTGTTATTTTACTTGAAAAAGCTATTATAATTTGTTTTAACTCTTGTGATTATACGAACATAACCAAATCCCTGTGGACGGCCTGGTCTTACCTGAAATATTATACTACATACGTGGGTTATACTTTACCCGTATGTTGGTCTAAAAATCAGTAAAACTAGTCATATAAATTTAAAGCTTTCACAACACATCAAAGTTTTTGGCGCCGTTACAGGGAATTTTAAACTGTTCTTTAATCGTTTCTTAGTAATTAAAACAATATTAATCCCCTTTTCCTCCAAAAATCATTTTGCTCACTTTCTGTGATTTTCGTCGCAAAAAGTGCACTACACTTTCTGCAGTCAAACGTTTTTTTCCTAAAAACGTTTCTCAAAATCTATATCCAACAGTTTACTTTGGATGCATACACGTGCTTTCAATTCTAAACTTGTCGAACCATTATATGAACCTGAAATAACTTTGAATCGTAGACTTCGTTGACGAAACAGGAGAGTCCCATTCGAACGAAGGGACGAACGACAAGAACACCCACGAGTAATCTATCCACCTATCTTTGATATTACCTATTTCCGTCACTTCCTAAACATCTTTGAAAATTACAACGCTATGGATGATGAAACCATGTGGGCAGCCGATCGCGTTGTCGCCCTGACTTCCGGTCTAACAATCACCATACCTGAATCCGCAAATGAATTCGCCATAAAAGGTAACCACTTGACTCTCGTCAAAGAAAACCAATTCGATGGTAGAATTAAAACCGACCCACACAAACACATTCACGAATTTCTTGGTGTATGTGATATGTTCAAATATGGAGAAACCGAAAATGAAGTCGTCCGACTAATGATGTTTCCCCTATCACTCACGGGTGAGGCAAAAACTTGGTTGGATGAACTCAACGAAGGAACCATTGAATCCTGGGATGAACTTCGAACCACCTTTATAAGCAGATTCTTTCCCCCAGTTCTATTCGATCGACTTCTCGGAGAAATCCGAGCATTCTGCCAACATGAACATGAAACTCTAACCGATGCTTGGCTTCGTATGAAAGAAATGCTCAGAAATTGCCATGACCACAATTTAACCAAAGGCAATATTATCAAAATATTTTATCACGGCCTTAATGAAACAACCCAAGAAGCTCTAAACGCCGCAGCTAGCGGTATCTTTCTTTACAAAACACCAAATCAAGCATGTTAACTTCTCGAAGACAAAGTCTTACTCAAGTTTGATTGGGCCAAAAAAACAAAAACCGAAAACCTCTCATAAAAAATTTGTAGCTTTCGTCGATGAAGGCAGCAGTAATTCTGATACTGACAAAATTATGGCAAGAACGGATGCCATGACCATGAAAATGGATGCTCAGTACAAAGAAATCATGTCTCGTGCAAAATGCAGTCACTACGGAGATAATCACTCAACCACAGATTGTAACGATGATGACACACCTATGTCTCGTGAAGAAGAAGCAATCTCATACAAACCTTCTAACGCACACGTTTTTACAATGATTACCGCGACCGTGACTCGAATCGCGATAATTGGCGTTCAAACGGAAGAAACGATTACAATCGAGACTATTATCGATCCAACTCTGATGATAAACCCGACCTCCAAAAACAACTAAGTGATTTCATAAAAGCTCAACATTCTACAAATTCTTTTGTTAAAGAAACGTTCATGGATCTCAAAAACAAACTCGAGACAACTACCAAAAACCATCAAGCCTTAATTCTAAATTTAGATGCAAAATTCGACAGACTTGCTGACAAGCAATCTGCTCGACCTTCTGGATCTCTTCCAAGTAATACTCAACCAAACCCCCGAAGTAATTCATCTAAACCATACCAGCCACCGCAAGCTCGAAACAAGCACGTAAATGCCGTATTTACGCGAAGTGGTAAATCCTACGGCCTACCCACCAACCCAAATGATCTTCAAAATGACTCCCAAAATCCTATTAATTTCGATAGTGATGATGAAGATGAAGAATCAGCACCTCAATCTAAACCTCAAACTCCAAAAACAGTCAAAGAAATACCCGCGCTCAAACCATACAAACCAAGAATTCCATATCCCCAACGCCTTTGAAAAGAGAAAATGGAAGCACAATACGAAAATTTCCTCGATATGATTCGAGCCGTTCGAATTAACGTACCTCTTATCGATGTCTTGGCAGGTATGCCTTACTATGGAAAAATTCTCAAAGAACTTGTTAGCAACAAGCATAAGCTTGAACAAATTTCTTCAGCTTTCCTTAGCGGTGAAAGTTCAGCTATGATTCAAAACAAAGTTCCACCCAAACTCAGAGACCCCGGAAGTTTCCTTATCCTTTGTACCTTTGACAAAAACCTTCTCTTGCAACGCCTTGTCTGATCTTGGCGCTAGCATTAACGTCATGCCATATTCTCTATATGCAAAACTATCTCTCAAAACTCTCAAACCAACTAAATTAAGCGTAAGATTAGCAGACCGATCATTCTAATACCCTATTAGGATAGCTGATGAGGTGTCATTTTATACACTTTTTCGAGGTCATTTAACCCCCTAAATCATGCAGATATGCCCAGATTATGTGCTTAATCATTTGTTTTTGTGTTTTTAGCATTTGGATGGCTTTTGGTGGAAATACACGTGACTTGAGCTAAATTAGAGAAGAAACGGACAAGACTTCAACTTTACACCAAAGTCTTTTAAAGAATTTTGTACAATGCCTGGAGACGGTGTCGCGATTCCTAGCGACGACGTCATATCATACAAGCAACGGCGTCAGGATTTCCATGACGGTGTCAGAATGCAGCCGCCTCGAAAGAAGCCCTAAAAGATACGGCGGAGCGACGGCGTCAGAAACCTTGCGACGCCGTCGCCCTCGAAAACCTATATATACAAACTCGTTTTTGGGTTTTTAGTGTGTAATTTTTGGGAGACGAACCCTAACTTTATTAGTTCGAGTGTAGCAGCTTTTAGGCCATTTTTAGGGCCTCAAAACCCTATTGTATCAGCCTTCTATCATGATTTAATCAAGTGAAGTTCATTTATCTTTAATTACTTAATATGTCTATGTGTTTTATGATTGATTCTTGTTCTTCTTCTTTATTTACCATGCTAGGCTAGAGGTTTTTTTATATGGAATTTGGCATTGGTTGTTGCATGTAGTTCATGTTGAATGGAGGTTGTTGGATATAGTTGTTGTTGGGTTGTGGATGTTGCATGTAGGTAATGTGTGATGGTTGATCTGGGTGAAACGGAGTCTGAGTGTTTGTCATAAATGTCAAAGGATTATGTGTTTTTGCAAGTCGTTCTGCTCTGTCAACATAAATGTCTTGTTGAGTCGACATTGCAAAAGTTTCTTGTGGAATGATATTATAGGATTGATTCAATGATTAGTGAGAGTTGTGTAATTGTGATGTTGTTTTAGGTGTTTTTGATTTGTGTTTTTATTGATGTAGTTTAAGTTTTGGAATTTGTTTAAAGAAAGATGATCAAATAACTGGATGAAGGTTGTCAAACCTCTGGATGAATGTTGTCAAACTTCTGGATGAATGTTATCAAACCTCTGGATGAAAGTTGTCAAACATCTGGATGAAAGTTGTCAAATCTCTGGATAAAAGTTGTCAAACCTCTGGATTTGAAGTGTTAAATTGCTGGATTGGAAGTGCCAAATTGCTGGATTTGAAGTGCCAAATTGCTAGATTTGAAGTGCCAAATCGCTGGATTAGAAGTGCCAAATTGCTGGAACACTTAGCTTAAATCGATGCCTTCATCAGCAAAATCCCTGGATTATCTTGCCAAATCGCTGGAAGATCCTGCCAAACCTCTGGATGATGAAAAAGTACACACGAGTCCAAACACTAAAAACACCTAAAAACCATAATTTTTAACGTTTTTTTTGAAATTTTTTGCAAAACTAAGTATATCTAACATAAAAACCATAACTTTAACATTTTTAACATAAATTTTTTTACCACTTTTTTCAAAAATATAGCAAAAAACATACTTTTTTATATTTTTTCAAGTAAAACGCACACAATCAACACGTAATCATCCCTGGGCTCTTGATACCACTTGTAGACAATAACATCATTTACACATAAAGATGAGAATGAAAGAAATCTAGAGAGAGAAAGAAGTGTAGAGAGCGAAAGAGGTGGAAGGCTCCTTAGATGAGAAAAGAAATGAGAACCAACACCCTCTCCAAGCTTATGGAGAGGGTATTTATACAAAGGGGAGGCCGGACCCTATATGGGTTTTCCATGGGCCTTGTCAGGCCGAAACATATTACTAATGGGCTTTAAGCCCGAAACCTAGGCCCAATTAGCTTAAGTAATTCCTGTAAACTACAAAAATCCTATACATGGTTCGGGAATATATTATGACCATCACTTTACTAAAAACTAAAGCTAACAATAAATGTGAGAAAACCAACACCCTCTCCATGTGTGGGGATGGTATTTATAGTTACATGACATGAGATGGGGCGTGGACTCCATGGATAGTCCATGGGTCAGCCCGTTTCCTTACTAAACTTAATATTTCGTATACTACGAGCTAAGAACTTATATATTGGTAGTGACCGAGTCTTTTCTTGATTCCTAACATATAGTATATAGAGTAATATTGTTTTATCAAAAAAAAAATATCTGCCCAATAAGGTCGATAATGATGTCGCTAATAGTGGTGGTTTTGGTGCGAAAATGATAAAGTTGGTTCGAATTTTGAGAACAACAAGGAAGGAGATTTGGGTGCTGAAGAGTGAGAGCGATGTGGAATAGGATTTTAAGAAAACTGCGAATTTTATGGCGCCTAATAAATCTAAAGCTAGTAGCTCGTCTAAGAGCGAAGGTGGTAATGGGAGTCGAGTTTATGTGAACTATGGAAATAGTCTTATAATGAAGACCAATATGACGACGGCCTTATGATGATAATGTGCGTGAAGATCTAACTAAAGAGCAACCGCCGTTCTGCAATGCTTTCGATATAAATCTTCAAGGTCAAATTAGACGTTAGTTATATTTGGTGTCATTGTTAAGTCAAATGTAAGCTAGTAGTTAGTTTTTTCTTTTTTTCTTTTAGAAGTGGTAGGATTTTGTTTTGTTAGCTTTACCGCCTACATAACGAGTTATGTTGTGGAGTTCACTTCTATGTACTTAAACTCTTTTTGAAGTAATATGTCGTCGATGAGGTTTTTTAATCATACCAACAACACAAATGGCTTTGACACCATTTTGTTGCACCGATGACCATTTTGCAATTTTGTTAGGCTTGTATTAGTCATTTCAATATGTCATAGGAGAATTTTCCAAACTATCTATGGCACCCTCTTGTGCATCAGTGCATGGTTGCTTGCTAAAGATTGTCATTCATCACTTACTTGTTTCCCACCTAAGTTACGAAGGCGACTGTTATGTGTTCCATCTTTAGTGAGTCGTGTGATATAAAATGTTTGCTCAGTGTTGACAACAAGAGGGTCACGTTCGAATACAAAATTTATTAACCTTAAATGTTTACATTATGAAACGAACACATAACATTTCAACATTGTTGGGATTTTATAACTAGTAAACCACTTTTACTACAAGTATGCAACGGGTGGATCTAGTTTGACATTAAAGATTAACACACGTATAAAGATAGAAACATTAACCTTTTGTTGAATGACTAAAAGCAATCAACGAGAATCTGTATGTAACACCCCCAAAATAGGTCGCAACGGAATATGATGTTCCAGGGGTATTACTTCATAGATCAATAGCACATAGCACAAGATATGAGAACGACTTCTATAAGAGTCGTTTAAAAACTGATACATTGGATTTCATAAATGGTTCGTTACAAAGCTCATAGGCTTAACTTGTTTAACTTGATGATGTAAAGATTTCACAACTTAACAATATCTCAAAATGTAATGCACGTAAATCTTTATAATAATATGACTTCAAAAGATGACCACCCAATGTATCCTTGACTTCCACCTTATTGACATGAGAAAACATGTTTAAACTGTCAACAATAATGTTGGTGAATTTATAGGTTTATAAATTTAATGAAGCAGATAGCAAGATTTCCCTGTAATAAAGTAACGAATACAATATCACAAAAATGTATTACGATATGCACTAAGCTCATGACACTGAAGCTAAACAACGTATGTATATCAAATACATATAAATGATAGTGCCCAATGAAGATGTTCAACCCGTAACATCTATGAGTCTGAAATGGTATACGTTCGTCGTTCCTGGCCAACTGGTAAACTAGCAAGCGCTACTTGCCCGAACGTAGATGTTAATTCCCAAATAGATCTATTCATAACATTCGCGCTTACATAATGCAATTAACAATTACATATATGCAATTAACAGTTCATGATGAAGGGCATAGTGGGTTACAGCTACTTAGGCAAACTCGTAATATTTGAATTAAAATGTACTTGCATCCATTTTATAAAACAGACATGATCTCATCCCCGAGATTTGATAAATGATTGAAAAGTGTAAGAAGGGGACTATAAACTCACCTTGATGCAATAGTAAGATAATATCAAATACGTGCAGGCACGGAAAACGATACAAACTCTATCCGCTACCTAAATGAATAATACGCATATTACTAATCATGTAATATACTAAAATGTATGCAATCTTGTCCTTAGTATTGTGCTTGAGTTGAGAAAATATTACTTGATTAAAATGTGGTTGTTCATGAAAATTGACCAAATGTATTGGGTCATAATCTTTTACAATCAAACATGTAAATTACGATATCGGACAATTTAGAAACTAGGTCGTGTGTACTTTTATATTTAATTAAATAGATATTTGGTTTGGTCTCTAAACGTGTTAAACAAATGGACGAAGTTATAACAAAACGCATTTAAAAATTAAGTTTTCTTTATAAAATTTAGAGGACAAACGCAAAAGTTTATAATCAAATTCTAGACTCGATACTCAATGAAATTTCAAACAAAAAGTGATTTTGAAAACTAGACTACGCCTTTTATAACTTTTATTATTTAAGTTTTGTCTAAAAATGTCGTTTAATATGTTAAAAACGTGGCCAAAGGGAGGGGTGTCGCGACTGGATTACATGACAGAAAACTTATTTTTGACCAAGTGTTTATCAAGTGACTTTTGGCTGACTTTGATCGCGGATTACAAACTCGTTACTTAGTGTTATGACAAACCAAAAATACTTTTGAAAACTAGGCCAGGAGTACAACAATTCATCTTTTATAAGTTTTGCAATTCGAAGTTGTTATAGTGACTAAAAACGAGGCTAAAGTAAGGGGTGTCGACCATTCAGCCAACAATATTAACTTGGTCGAAAAACATGGCAGCAGTACTAACTTTATGGTCCATTTTCGGGTTCGTTACTCTATATTATGACAAACTAAAAATACCTATATAAACTATGTCAGGTCTACTACAACTTATCTTTTGTAAGTTTTGTGATTCGAGGTCGATAGTGGGGTCAAAAATGATGCCAAAGATGGGGGTGTCGCGACTTTCTAACAGTTTTAACTGCTGAACACACGACAGCAATACTAACTTTAGTCCCTATTTGGGAGTTCGTTTCTTAATCATTTTCCTTGATTCAAGTTGCTAATTAAAGTCTACCATGTCGACTATAAAACACCCCTATTTATTGACTCCGTGTCTAAGTCTAAGTGGGTCAAAACAAGGCCTAAAGTCAACCCAACAGGGCAGTTTTCATACAAATAAAATAACAGATTAATAAGGGTATTTCTCGCTTCGTTATAAAGAGTTAAAAGCTCAAATTTTGCATGAACGTGTTGGTTTTTTAGCATGCATAACAATTTATAATCTAAATCAAACATCAAAGCACGTAATAGCGGAAGCGATAACAAATCATATAATTAACATGCATATAATTAACCGGGTCGGGTTACATACCTTTGGATTCTTGAGCACAAGAATCGTTCTTGTTTTCTTTGTTCTTGATCTAACCCTAATTATGGTTTATGTGGATCTATTGATTAACCCCTTACCATGTTTTGTTAATCGATCCAAGATTTATTCTATAGTGAGATTAAACCACGTTCTTGTACACATGTTTTAGAAACAAGTTAACCAAAAGACTAGTTTGAAAACAAGAAAACGTTTCTAGGTTTAAAGTCGATCGAACAAGAATCCCTTGGGGATGATTTTGGCCGATCGATCAACAAGGGAGAACAAAGAAAAATTTAGGGATCTTTTGTGTGTACAAAACTTATATCTTATGATCCCTTAATTCCTTTGTTTATATAGGCTAACCAAACTTAGAGCCCAAGTCAAGTTCTATTTGGAAAAAGGAAACTAAATCTTTTCCTTTTCCCCCTTGCCTATACTCGGCCAATACACCACCTTCATGGGGTGTTCCGGAACCTTCTCGACTTCCTTTTACAAAGTTAGTCCTTCTCTTTATTCGTTAGTCATTTACCGTTAAATACTTAACGACCGTTAAACGTTTTCGTGTATTTAATAAATATATTACATTTAATATAATTATTAATTCGTTAACTCTTTACGTGTTGTGTGCAATCCCATGGTCTCGAGTCGATCCTAACACACGACTATTAATTTATCGTCCATAAACTAACAGCTCCCACTTGGACATATTTTAATAGTGTGATCACATCGGTTAGCGTCTAGTTACACGCCGATGCCTCTAGTACGACTCGAGTAAGGTCTCCTGGACAAAACCTTTTAATGATTCATCATTATTATTATCCTTTTGTTTCTAATACAATGTTAATAAGGATATGGATCTTAGTCATTCCTTAATTAACTGATTCTGTTTCTCGTTTTATCTGATTGAGCAAGATTACCAAATCTTCTAAACGTATTCTAGAAAATATTGGGTGTGGCCACACATACATCTTACCAATCCCACGAGGGGCCCAGCTGTATTAAACTTCAAAACGAATTTGAAGGAAACAAATCCCTTATTGACTACAAGCAAAACTTATGAATTTTGCAACACTTCTGAAAACAATCCGTATAACTACCAGTTACGTGTAGCGTTAAATTGCTTCACAGAAATGCACTAGATCCATGACAGTTTCCTGGTATCTCAAGTCTGAGGATAACTATTTTATGATTTACTTAATGACAAGATCCATAAAGTACAATCATATAGTTGGGATAAGTCCTATATTCAATTCATCGAATATCATCTAAATTTGGCATGTAATCACATCAATATACTTTCAAGTATATCCGACCACAATTTAGATTTGTCTTAATTTAATAATATTCCCATATCATTAATTGACAACGGACATTTAGAATAATTCATTATTCAAGGATTTAAAACATGCAAAATAGGATACAAAATTAAATAACAAAAATAAACATAACCAATATTTTATTTCATCAAATAATAATGTTTACAATATCCTTTATCCAAATACTAATCACAGGTATGCATGAAACTACTAGCTAATTGAAGTCCAATTCCATTGGCATGATCAGTAACCTTTCCTCTAGGTAAAGCCTTAGTGAAAGGATCAGCTAAGTTATCATCTGTGTGAACTTTTAATATTTTGATTTCACCACTCTCGACTTGTTCTCGAACGTAGTGATATCTCCGTAGAAAATGTCTGGCGCCTTTCATAACTCCAGAATCATTGGCGAATATGATTGCAGCAGAATTGTCACAATACATATTAATAGGCTTTTTATTGAAGGCATCACTCCAAGATCTCCAACAAATTTCCTAATCCAAACAGCCTCCATTGCAGCTTCTGAAGCAGCCATGTATTCAGCTTGTGCTGCAGACATCGCAATCGTTGTCTGCTTCTTGCTCTTCCAGTCTACTGCTCCTCCATTGACGACAAAGACATAACCCGTCTGAGACTTCGTATCATCTTTATCACATTGCCAGGACGCATCACAGAAACCGTGTAACATTAAGTTCTGTATCTGGTTTCCCTCCTTACACTCAAAACATATCCTCTGTTTTCCTCAGATACTTCAGAATATGTTTAACAGCAACCCAGTGGAGCTTCCCTGGATTCTGTTGATATCGACTGACAAGTTTTGAGCAAACGCCACATCTGGCCTTGTGCATCTAACAGCATACTAATAGATCTTATAGCCAAAGCATAGGTACTATCATTCATGTAAGAAACATCTTCAGGTGTTGAAGTACACATTCATTACTTAAATTCATGTTTGACTGTTCAATTGGCAATAACTTTCTTAGAGTTATGCATATTGAATTTCTTCAATATTTTGTCAATGTAAGCACTTTGACTAAGTCTAATTAACCGCTTATATCTATCTCTATAGATTTTGATTCCCAGAATGTATGTAGCTTCTCCTAAATCCTTCATAGAAAAACATTTCCAAAGTATAATCCTTAACTTCATTAAGTCTTGGAAGGTGTTTCCCATGTTTAAGATGTCATCAACTATATAGGATCAAGATTACTACATTACTCCCACTAGCTTTGCGATATACACATGGCTCATCACGATTTTGAGTAAATCCAAACTTCTTGATTTCCTCATCAAATCGTTTATTCCATTGACGTGATGCTTGCTTCAAACCATAAATAGATCTTTGAAGTTTGCATACACGGTTTGGATATTTTGGATTAACATACCCTTCAGGTTGCTCCATATAGATGTCTTCATCTAAGTGACATTCCATGAAGGGCAGTTTAACATCCATACGCCATATATCATAATCATAGTACGCTGCTATAGCTATGAGAATCCTAATAGCTCTAATGTCTGCTACAGGAGAAAACGTCTCCTCATAGTCAATCCTATAGGTTTGAGTAAAGCCTTTAGCTACCTGGTCGAGCTTTATTAGGTGTGTTACTTAACTCATCCATTGCAGTCTTCTTCTTGATAGCCTCGTCTCTTACTATTTTTGCATTGGGCTGGTGGGTTCTACTTCGAGTCAGACTTCATTAACTTTCATGGAGTTCATTTCCTCTTAACCATTTGCACTTGCCATATTACCTTATCAGGTCAAGCATGGCAGCTTTATAATTAGCAGGTTCTCCAAGATCCCTACTACATCATCTTCAACCTCCATGTTTAGGGGAATAGACGGTTGGGTGCACGTGTAGTCCTTTCAGACCTACGGACAGGAATTAATTCCGGTGGAGGACCCAGACTTTCAGGTTCTACTGGAATTTCGCTAGTGTTTTCAGTAAGGTAATGTCTACATATGATCATCTTCCAGGATCATAATCTCTCCCAATGAATTTTGAGAATGAGATACTCTTTCAAGAAAATCTCCATACCTGCAATAATTACTTTGTTTTCAGGTGATCCATACGTTTCCTTAGGGTATCCTACAGAAGTTACACTTACATGAACTCTGTTGAGTTTATCAGCTGAAGTCACGTTTACACATAAGACCTCACAACCCCAGACCTTTAAATAAGACAAATTAGGCACCTTGCCATGTTTCATATGGTGTCTTATCAACCTTCTTTGTGGGAACCATATTTAGAATACGAAACTCAGATTCTAAGGCATAATCCCAAAAGGATAATGGTAGAGTTGTAAGATTAAACATAGATCGAACCATATCTAATAGTGTGTGATTTCTCCTTTCAAATACACCATTTTGTTGTGGAGTATATGGAGAAGTAAGATGTTGTACTATTCCATTCTTACCTAGATATTCTTTAACCTCTTGGCTTAAATATTCACCACCTCTATCGGATCGAAGAGCTTTAATCTTCTTTCTGTTGACAATTCTACTTATCGATTAAATACCTTAAATGTTTCAAATACCTCATGTTTATGTTTAAGCAAGTAAACATAACCATAACGACTGAAATCATCAGTAAAGGTTAAGAAGTAGCTAGCACCTTTCCTTGACACATGTCTAAGTGGTCCACACACATCTGTATGTATTAAACCAAGTAGATATGTAGCTCTTTCAATGTTATTATTAAAAGGTTTCTTTGTCATCTTCCCAGAAATACAAGATTCGCATTTTTCATATGATTCATCATTGATACTTTCCAAAAGTCCTTCACGTTGAAGCTTTTGCATGCGAGTCTTGCCAATATGGGCAAGTCTACATGTGCCTATGTTAAGAAGTATTCATGTTCTTTACTTTCTCATCTTATTTATGCTAAAAATAGGAAATTTTTTTATTATACTTAGAAATCATAATCATTCATGTCAATTTCAACACTCCATTTCATGGTATAGCACTACAAATAGGAAAATACCATTTGAAGAAAACAAAAATTTATTAATAGTAAACTGTGTTGAACAATTCTAAGATCCATAAACAAGAAAAGGAAACAACACCTCTATTTTAAGAAGGTGCATAATGACAATTGTTTAATGACAATCTACCAGATGGTAAAATACTAAATTAAACACTCTATGGCTTCAACAGCTGCTTGTGATCATTTCCAAAATAAAAATATTGCTCTCATATGATAGCTTCCTTTCCACTCTAAAACCCTACAGCGTATACTAAATGTGAAATCCGCATCCAGTATCATATACCCAAGAATTTAATTTGTGAGTTAGATTAAATAATTCAATCATAAATAAGTTACCTGAAGCTGCAGTACCATGCTCAGCCTTCTTGTTCTTATTTGTGCGCAACTCTTCGAGGTAAAGAGGGCAGTTCCTCTTCCAATGACCAACTACGTTGCAGTAGTGACAAGCTTAATCCTTCTTTAGATTTTCCTTCTTCTGAGGAGGGTTTTGCTTAGGTTTTGGTTGATAAGCCACAACTTGCTTATTCTTATCAACTTTACCTTTGCCTTTACCCTTTTTGTTCGCTTGCGGTTTTGGCTTATTCACCCTACCCTTTTGAATAGCAAGTACCTAAGGTGTAGGGGCCTTATCTTTTAAACCCTTTTCATAGTCAATGGGCAATGCATATAGATCACTCACTGTCTTCCCCACGCAATGCATATTGAAGTTTCTAATAAAATCACCAAAATCCTTATTAAGGGACCTGTTTATTAAGTTAATCGCCATATCATTGTCATAGGGTTTCCCAAGAGCTTGTAGTTGGTCCATGTAACCTTTCATTTCCAACACATGAGCACTTATGGATTTTCCTGGGGCTTGTTTGCAGCTGTGTAGGGTATCCACCAAATCGTAGATCTCTACAGCTTTAGGCTTTTCAAACATTCTTCTGAGTTCATCAAGCATGGCTTGCGGAAAATATAGCTCAAACTGCCTTTGAAGAGCAGGTGACATTCTTCCAAGCATTAAACAAGCCACATCAGAATGTATCTTGTATTCAGCTTTCCATGCAGCTTTAATATCCTCAGCAGCATCCTCAGGGGGTTCTTCAGGACAAGGCTTAAACAAATAGTCATAGGTACCCGCCACTCTCAAGACAATTCTTAGTGAACGGTACCAATCATTGAAATTGTCGCCAGTCAGTTTTTCTCGCTCAAAGAAAGTCTTGAACGCAGAACTTAAAGTGTTGTTATTATCGGGTTGAGCCATTTCTACAGAAAAAGTTCATATAATTAGTATTTTCGATAATACATTTTTCAAGAAAATAAAATACCCAGGTAATATTCATATAACCATAGAATTTTCTTGAAAACTAGAACCCATATTGACATAAACCCATCACATCAGTTGATCTGCTAGTAATGAATTTATTCGACATGGTAACTTGTCGAACAATTAATTGACAAACAATTTTCAATTTCTAGATCTTTATGGGATTTACATTGCCAAAAACTAGTTGCATTGTAAACATGTTTCATCCCATCTTAATGCCTTGAGTTTCTAGTTCTCACTAAATAACTCAATTAAGTCGTCTAATCTAAAAAACATCAAACTTGTCCATGTGAGGTCTTACTCAATCATGAAGGTTTTCTGTCCATTACAATCTAGTCCAAGTTCTCACATGACATAAATTGCAACTTCAAGTGTTTGTCAATTAGATGGCATTCGACTTAAGTTTTAAGGGTACTAATATTTGATGTGTGGAATCAAAATTATGTATGGAGAAGCATGCATACAACTCCATATCATATGTTTAATAAAAAAAACTTTTTATTAACTTTTAGGGCAAGATTAAATAAACAAAATTTTGGTTGAGGCATTGGATGAACCAATTAAAGAAGTACCCTCAATTAGCGTCCACAACGTACTTTTGCATAAGTCTTTCGACTTAGTGTTTCGGATGTGGAATTGAGGCAAATCAACCTTAAAGTAATTTTGTACTTTTAAATAGTCGTAGGTAACTCCAATTTGACGCACAAGCAAGCCGAGAATTCGGTCAGCGCTGAAGCATAACCTCCTTCTTTAGTCGGGTTCGACCAGCGACGCGTTTACTTCCCACACAGTTTGTCAAATTGGATGAGCCTTTCTAACTATTTAGCACGAAATTACCAATCAACTAAACTATTGTAAATTTAACTCTTCAAAACAATTCATAATTTTTATATAGATTTAGTCCATATTATTTTTCTATTCAAAAAAAAATTACCCTTTTGTTTACAACAATTCGCATCAATTATATAAACAAAAAAAACAAGTAATTTCTAATAAAAAATAAAACGACTAAAGCGGTAAACACATAATAACAAATTATATGCGTTAATAAAAAACATGTAGCCACATGCATTCTTTTTATACAATAAACCCTAATAATAAAATCTAGGTTTTATTATGCATATATTTAATCATGGCTCTCACTTTTATTAGAAGTGAACCACATGCATCGAGTTAACGATTGCGTAAGCCATAATTAAAATATACCACATAGCACAAACTTAATTTATTATTAATATTGAGGTCTTCCCCAATTCAAGATTTATCGTACTAAAATTAATGGCAACATAAAACAATACACGTAACAATTACTACATATATCCATATGATCCATGAAAAACATGCATGTTCGTCATGGATCCACAAAATTCACTTAACAATTAATTAAAGAACATCAAGGATCGTAACCATAAACATGACATAACAATTAATCATGCAATAAACCTTTTTAAATCTAACATGTAATCTAGGGTTTCAAAAAAAATTTCATTGAAAAATCGACCAACTTGGTCGATTTAGGGTAAAACCCTAATTTTTATCTTTTTCGACTTCAATTTTTATAAACTCTAAACACATGTAATTAACAACAATACAATATTTGTTATGGATTTTAGGTTTCGGTAATTATTAACATGTTAAAACGGCTCGTGATGCCACTGTTGGAATTTAGCATGCATAACAATTATAATCTAAATAAAACATCAAAGCACGTAATAGCGGAAGCGATAACAAATCATATAATTAACATGCATATAATTAACCGGGTCGGGTTACATACCTTTGGATTCTCGCGAGCACAAGAATCGTTCTTGTTTTCTTTGTTCTTGATCTAACTCTAATTAGGGTTTATGTGGATCTATTGATTAACCCCTTACCAAGTTTTGTTAATCGATCCAAGATTTAATCTATAGTGAGATTAAACCACGTTCTTGTACACACGTTTTTAGAAACAAGTTAACTAAAAGACTAGTTTGAAAACAAGAAAACGTTTCTAGGTTTAAAGTCGATCGAACAAGAATCCCTTGGGGATGATATTGCCCGATCGATCAACAAGGGAAAACAAAGAAAATTTAGGGATCTTTTGTGTGTACAAAACTTATATCTCTTGATCCCTTAATTCCTTTGTTTATATAGGCTAACCAAACTTAGAGTCCAAGTCAAGTTCTATTAGGAAAAGGAAACAAAATCTTTTCCTTTTCCCCTCTTGCCTATGCTCGGCCGAATACCACCCTCATGGGGTGTTCTGGAACCTTCTCGACTTCCTTTTACAAAGTTAGTCCTTTCCTTTATTCGTTAGTCATTTACCGTTAAATACTTAACGACCGTTAAACATTTTCGTGTATTTAATAAATATATTACATTTAATATAATTATTAATTCGTTAACTCTTTACGTATTGTGTGCAATCCCATGGTCTCGAGTTCGATCCTAACACACGACTATTAATTTATCGTCCATAAACTAACAATCTAGACTGTTGCTTGAATATTATTGCCTAAGTTACCTCAATGCCATTTAAGTCCCTTTTTCCTATCATGAACCGTTAAATTACTAGTGTAGTAAGCGCGAATGTTGTGGGTAGATCTATCAGGACTGACAATCCCCACCTTACTTTTGGGTCACAAGTTGATCATGGTGCATTTAACATGTTGAAAATTCTAGAATGTTTGGCATGCATTCTATATAATTAAGGGCAGACGTTAAGGTTTCGGTGTCATGAGTTTAGTGCAATAATACATATTTCTTTTAGACTTGATGAATTTGTTTCTCTTGTCTACACTACTAAATCTTGTGGTCCATGCTTTATTTACTGTTAAACCTATGAATTCACTCAACAAATTTTGTTGACATTTTAGCATGTTTAATCTCAGGTCCAAAGGTGTGATTCTCTGGATGGGAGCCGCGAAGGATATCATGAAGATGGATTATGTGTTTTTCTTAAATTCGATGCTAACTTTTAAACTTGTTCTCTAAAACAATTGTCATCTTTTGAAAACTATGTGTTATTACTTTTATGTCACCTTGTAAACTATTGGGACTGAAACTAAACTCTGATATTTGGTGATGCATCGAATGAAAACTTTATTTTAAAACGTATTTTTTGAGGTCGTTTCCTATTACTTGTTGTTGTGCTATGATGTCGCACCTAATTGTTACCGTTTCGCTGCCGTCAGATTTTAGGGGTGTGACATTTACGGCACCTAGACATGTCATAAATAAGTAAGCACCTAAATCTTGGTACCATTTTGCTCATGTAACTTTTGGATTTTTTTGGCTTTTAGATCGTGATATATAGCGATCACATATATTCCTAGCAAATTCTATATTGGTTTTGTTAATATAACCTAAAATAATTGTTAGAGTTCACGCCTTTTTTTCTACTCAATGGTATTGCAAAAAGCGAATGTTCATGAGACATCTTAGAACTTGGTCAGATAGATGGAATACTTCTTTATAATATTTTCAATCATTTCAAGTTATACCTTTGTTTCTCAGGTTATAGGACCTTATCATCTATTGCCCTTGAGAGTTTTCTTATTAGGAACCCATTATTGATCGTCCATCGATTACTCCAATGTGCAGCTCGCCAGCTATTTTGATCGTGCGTATTACATATATCATGTATCCTGACCACTATGAAAATGGCATTTAAGCTTCATTTAAAATAGATTCACCCATTAAGTTAAATTTTGTTTCCTTCCTGAAAAAAAGTTTTCTAACAGGATTGATTGAGAAAGCGGAAAATGGCACCTGATTATCACGTGCAAAGACTTTTTAAAAGCCGAAAGAGCTGCAGATCCATGAGAAATGGCGAAAGAGAATTATACAATGTTGCATTCTATGTGGCCAGGTAGAATTTTTGTTTTGCTATCTTTGTTTGGAAATTTTTGTTTCAATTTTTTTCAATTTATGTATCTTTTATGTCATATAAGCCCTGACGCTTGTGCGAAGATAGTATGAAAATTAGTACAAAAAGCTCTTATGGTAACAGGTCTTTAAAGGTCAAAGTTAGATAATGAATATGTGTATACTTATCATGTATGAAAAATAGTACATGCCGTGTTCATGAGCATCTTTATATGGAATGGGTATCTCATAGACCTGTGGTATATTAGTGCAGTTATATGCGCGTCTTCGTAGGAAGTGACTTCGTGACTAGGTTGAATGTGTTGGTTCAGTGGGTGTGTTCGTGGGACGTGTTTAGGGGGGGTGTTTCCGGGGTGTGTTTAGAGGGTGGGGGTCTGATTGGATAATAGTTGTCAGACCCCAAAAGAGGTGTTTACTTTGATGTGGAAACGTATTATAATGTCATCTGAACGCTTACTATACAGGTGAATATTAGGTCATTTTGGATTATACTTTACCCCAAAATGGATAAATGAGTAAATGTTTTAATAAAATTCAGTTTTTATCTTAATTCATGTTAAATTCCATCTTTTTTGTTAAGCATTTATGGTTTAAAAACATCATAAGCTCCTCATAAGCTTTTATAAGCTACTCTTACTACATAAGCTTGTTATACTCAGTTAAGCTTTTAAAAGCTTAACTGAGCTTCGCTTATCAACTGATTTCTCCCTAAAATTTACCTCAGCTTAATTTGTAGATGATAAGCCGGATCTGGATAGGCTTATAGACAATACCAGCTTATCTATGATAAGCTGGAGCTTAATCCTAAGCTCTAAAGAGCAATTTACACCCTGTTTAGCTGGGATTAAGGTACAATGTCTTTTAACTTTAGCTTAAAACTACTTTGCTTATTTTTGCTTATCTTAGTTTATTAGTGCTTATTCCTGTTTATTTGTGCTTAATTCAGTTCTATTATACTTATTTAGTCTGTAAGTAGCTTATTGAATTTAAGAAAGTTCATTTGTCTTAGCTTTTCATTGGATTGAAGGATATTCTAGTAAGAACAATGTAAGAAAGTTCTTAGAGCTCTACTTCCTAAATGGTGAGAAAAGGTCACGGCGATTGAAGAGTCAAAAGATTAACATCACTATCTCTTGATGAACTAATCGGGAACCTCCAAAGATCCACGAAAATGACCATCAAGAAATGATTCCAAAATAGCAAAGAAAAAATTGAAAGAAAAATCTATTGCTTTTAAAGGCTTATGAAAGAAATCTATGATGAAGAGTGTGTCGGACTTCCGGTATGAAGACGAAGAGTACTCCATGCGTTAAGAGACTTCAAAAGTTCTTTAAAAGAAGAGGTAGATTCATGAGAGAACCTCGAACGACAACAGACGTACAAAGAAGTCATGGAATGACAAAACGGTAAAGGTGATAAGAAATGCTTTAATTTGGGGACCCAAATATCTTATTGGAGAAATCCAAAACCACCGCAAAAGATAAGGACCAAAGACTTTGTTAGGAGGCACTTTGAGCGATAGCGTTGAAGAAGATTGATAGAAAAGGTAAAATATGAAACGTTCCTTGTAGCTTACGCATCAAGTGAGTATGTTCTAAACACTTACTTTAGTGATGAAAACTCCATAATTGATGATATAAGGCTTTAGATCAACGAATCTGATAAGTTATGCAAAATGAGTATAAAGATAATCACTAAAAACAAAAAGTTAAAAGCTACTATAAATAGTTTAGAAAATGAGCTTAGAGAATTAAAAGATAAATTGTCCACACTCGAGAAAAACAAAAGAGTTGATCTTGATTGTGCAAAGTGTCATGCACTTAAAATTGAGAATGAAAAACTCAAAGATGAATCTACTAGATTAAACAAATTTGAAAAGAGTACACATTGCTTAAATGAAATATTAAGTAATCAAAAACTCTCTGGTGATAAATTAGGTTTAGGGGTTAATTCATTTGAAGCATCATCTAGTGGAACTAAGGAAATAAAATTTGTGAAAGCTCAGAAAAAGGCGTATTCTGATGGAGGTCCCATAAATATGGGTGTCCCCCTAAATGACCAGGTGGTCCCCGAAATAAATATGGGACCGCCACCAGCAACGCTTGGATCTGAGAAAATTGTGTCTTTTCAAAAATCCATTTTGGGTCCTAGACCAAAACACATAATTGTGAATAAAGCCAAAGTTCCCATTGTTAGTGACAATGAAGTTAAACATTCTACAAGCCATTGTCAAAACACAGAGTTGCATTTTCTAAACCTAATTTTAGATCAAAAACTCCACCTCTTAGAAGAGTCAATAATAATTATTCTCGTCCTAAAACACCGCAACCAAAAAGATATGTTGGTCGACAAAACCAACCTCATGGCTTTCCCGTAAGTTGGAACAACTTTCCACGTCAAAGTTACATGCCATGGGAAATGTGTCTTCCACTCTCACATCCCAACCAATTGCATCGACATGCAAGGGAGTTTGACACTCACAAACTTGGACCATGAGATATTGAGGACCAAATGTTTTTGGGTTTATCGTCTTATATAAATAGATATACCTTGGAGTCGACTTGAAGCCCGACGAATGGATCAAGGATAGCGGATGCTCTAAACATATGATGGGTAACCAAAAGCTTTTCTCCACTTACTAGGCATACAATGGAGGTAACGTCATTTTTGGTAGTAATCTTCGAGGTAACATCATTGGAAAAGGACAATTTCTAATGACTCTCTCAAAATAGATAATGTAGAACATGTTGATAACTTAGGATTTAATTTGCTAAGTATAGGACATATATGTGATAATAAGTGTAGAGTGACATTCTCTGAACATGATAGTGAAATCACTAAGAACGGTAAAGTTATAGGTAGAGGTATTAGGAAGAAAGACTTATATATAATGAAATTAGAAAATAAGCCTAAGGATCAAATTTGTCTAACAACGATTGATGAAAATTTCACCATGTGGAATAGGAGATTAGGACACATTAATATGCATCTCATTCAATCATTGGCCTCTAAGGATCTAGTTAGAAACTTACCTATGCTTAAGTTTGATCAACACTTTTGTGATGCTTGCAAAATAGGAAAACAAGCGCACGCTAGTCACAAAGCTAAGAATGTAGTCTCAACGACTAGATACTTAGAACTTCTCCATATGGACCTCTTCGGTCCATCCGCCATACGGAGTTACAGAGGAAACCGTTACACCCTAGTCATAGTAGCTGACTATTCTAGGTATACTTGGACTAGATTTCTTAAGGATAAGACCGAAGATTTTGATCATTTCGATATATTAAGTAAGAAAATCCAAAACTAATTAGGATGTAGAATAGCGTCAATAAGAACCGACCACGGTAGAGAATTTGATAATGAAGTGCAATTTAGAGTGTTTTGTTATGCCAATGGTATTACTCATAACTTCTCGGCTCCACGCACTCCTCAAACAAATGGCATAGTCGAAAGGAAGAATAGGACACTTCAAGAAATGAGTAGAACTATGTAGAATGAGCAATCGTTATCACAAAAGTTTTGGTGTAACACCGTAGATACTTTAACATACATTCTAAACCGAATCCTCATTAGAGCCATTCTAGGAAAAACACTTTATGAACTCTTAAGAGGTAAAAAACCCACACTAGATTATTTTAGAGTGTTCGGAAGAAAGTGCTTCATTTTGAACACAAAAGACTACCTTACCAAGTTTGACCCAAAGTCATATGAAGGTGTCTTTCTAGGTTATTCTCAAAATAGTAAAGCCTACATCTTCCTAAACAAACATACTAGGAAAGTCGAAGAATCGCTTAACGTGACATTCGATGAAACTCCTCCACCCTCTAAGACATCACCCTTGGTGGATGATGACTTAGATGAGGAAGAAGCAATTAAGCTCACCGAAAAGAAAAACCTAGAAAATGACATTAAGGATGAAGCATTGGAAATTGACGAAATCGGAAATATTAAGAAATCAAGGAACCATCCCTTAGAAAATGTCATAGGAAATCTTAACCAAAGAACCCTTAGGTCACAAGCCCAAGACCAAAGCAACTACTTTTGTTTTATATCAACTATAGAACCTAAGAATGTGAATGAAGCCTTAGGAGATGAAAGTTGGATAGTCGCTATGCAAGAAGAATTAAATCAATTCATTGCCAATGACGTTTGGGAGTTAGTTCCACAACCTAAGAATATGACAATTATAGGAACTAAGTGGATATTTAGAAATAAGTTAGACGAGAATGGTATTGTTTCTCGAAATAAGGCTAGGTTAGTTGCTTAAGGCTACAACCAACAAGAGGGCATCGATTATGATGAAACATATGCTCCGGTTGCTAGACTTGAGTCAATTAGAATATTATTAGCTTATGCTTGTGCCTTAGATTTTAAACTATTCCAAATGGACATAAAAAGTGCATTCCTGAATAGTTTTATCAATGAGGAGGTATACGTGGCACAACCTCCGGGATTCATTGATTTCGAAAAACCAGATCATGTTTATAAATTAAAGAAAGCTTTATATTATCTTAAATAAGCACCTAAAGCTTGGTATGATAGATTAAAAGCCTTCCTTATTAAACATGAATATAAAATGGGAATGGTAGATAACACTCTTTTTTTAGAACGGCTTGTTAGTTATTAGTGGTCTGGCTCGGTAGTGACATCCAATTGGGCAGTATGCCATCCCCAGGACCCTCTTATTTTTCCTCCTCGCCTGAAGTGGTAAAAGTCCCAGGTGGGACTCGAACTCGAGACCTCTCCTAGCCAAACATCTACTCCTCCAAGCCTTAGAAGCAGCTTAGGTGGCCGACTGTGCTAGGCAGCTAGTTAGATAACACTCTTTTTACTAAGAAGAAAAGTTCAAATCTCATCATTGTTCAAATATATGTCGATGACATTATATTCGGTTCGACTTGTCAAGATATGTGTGATGAATTTGCCAAAATCATGCATGATGAGTTTGAGATGAGCATGATGGGTGAACTTAACTTCTTCCTTGGATTACAAATTAAACAAATGGAAGATTGTATATTCTTTAATCAATCTAAGTATATTAAAGAAATGCTTAAGAAAATGGTCTAGAAGATTCTAAACCAATGAAAACCCCCATGTCCTCCGATACTAAACTCACGAAAGATGAAGAATGTGAGTCGGTAGATAGTAACAAGTATCAAGGCATGATAGGTAGTTTATTATACCTAACGGCAAGTAGACACGATATCATGTTTAGTGTCTGCCTGTGTGCCCGCTTTCAAGAGGCTCCCAAAACCTCTCACCTTGAAGCGGTTAAGCGTATCTTCCGATACATTAAAGGCACTACATACTTAGGATTATGGTATCCTAAGGGGACTGACATAGAAACCGTAGTATATGCCAACTTTGATCATACGGGAGATTATGTGGACCAAAAGAGGACTAGCGGTATTTGTACGTTCATAGGATGTTGTTTGACATCTTGGTTCTCGAAGAAACAAACCGCTCTTGCTATATCCACTACCAAAGCCGAATACGTAAGCACCGGAAAGGCATGTCAACAAGCACTATGGATGAAACATGCTCTCATCGACTAAGACATACTCATACTAAACACATTGAAATACGTCACTAATTTCTTCGTGATAATGTCCAGAAAGGACATATCTCAATCGAAAAAGTGTTGTCCATCGACAACATCGCCGACATGCTTACTAAACTCCTTAAACGTGAATCGTTTAACTATCTACGTCTTGGTTTAGGAATGATGGAACACATTCCATAAATCATATAAGTCTGATTCTTATTCTTCTGTCTCAATTCTAGTCCGTGTTCCATTCTGTGTCATGGCAACTTAAATACCTCATCCGAAGGACTTTAAGCTTATTTAATTCGCCAAATGCAAATTAAAATGTCACTCCTCTTTGCAATTTTTTTGTCAAAATCAAGTCTAAAAAAACCCTCACTGAGGGCGGCCCCATATAGGCGGCTCCCCCAATATATTTGGGACGGCCAGGAAGATAAAGGACCGCCACCAGAATAACACAAAATGGGACACTTAAACAAAAAATTTCAAAACTGAAAAACAAACACCCCTTCTTTGCTTCCATTGATGAACTCGAACCAAAACCCACCAAAACTCTAAGTCAACCATTTAAAACTTCAATTGAAGATTAAATCAACACTAATATTCAATCCTAATATCACAAAGATCATCAATTGTAAGTCATTTAATCTATTTTTTTTCCATTTGAGTCTAGGGTTCATGATGACACCAAAAATTGAAATTGGGGATTTTTGATTTTTCTTTCAATTTTGTGCATTAAAAAGGGCATTAGGATATAATGTATAACTAATATGCTTCCCGTAGACATACGATTTGCATACATTAGCAAGATTAAATGAAAAATTTATTTTGAACCAAAACCCTAATTTTATCTTCAAATCACTCACGTTAGGAACATCATAAAATTGTTGTTATGCATTGTCAATACAACCTAAAAACGTTTTTAAATACATGCATAATGATCTCATGAACAAATTTTGAGATACATAATTCATATGTATTTTTGACTTGTTTGGTTGAGCAAAATCAAACTAAGGAGCGTTTGGGTTAACTCTTAGGATCTTATATTTAGGTCGAGTTAATCGTTACTCCACATTTGTTACATTTAGGCACATACTAGAAACAGTGCTCATAACATATTATATGTGAAAGAGTAATAAAATGTGATCTCATTTTCTTTTAGGAAATCATGCCTTGCAAATCAATAAGAGAAAAAATAAGAGAAAAAATACCGCTATATCCTTATAATTTTACATAAATTCCGTCCTCCAATAAGAGAAAAAATAAGAAACCTTGAAGAATGCTAACTTCACGAGGGTTGGGTGGTTTTAGATAACTTTACGGATCTTAGATATGTTCGGTCTTTGTTTCATTTTGTTGATTTTGAGTATCTTCTTGAAATCAATGAACAAGTGTGTCCTCGCTTTATTCTTGAGTTTTATAGTCAGTATCATTTGAGTTA
>BQNB010076421.1:0-25747 GCA_026074375.1 Tanacetum coccineum
ATTAATAATTATTTACTATATAAATTAAAAATATATAATTTAATATTTAATATAATATAATATATAATATATATAATATTAAATGTGACAAATGCATATAATAAATACGACATGTTAATATTTAAAGATTTATAAATCATTAATACATATGTTAAAATTTAAAGTTTCGTGGAACAACAAATATAAATTTTGAATAATATAAACTTTCGTTAAAATTAAAAGGTTGAGTTCATGCAAGAGTAAGTGTTAGAGATATAAAGTTTTATTTAAACTGTTAAGTGTTAAAGCTCCTTTACAACTTTAATAAGGAAAATTACATAATATACTTAATCGAAAATTCTGATAACACATCGAGCCACCAAAACTATAAACGATAACTTATATATAATGAAGTGTATCGCACGGGTCAACTTGCTTAGTATTATCTAAAGTTTCTTGTGAGATTGATGTATATGACCCAACTTATCTAATATATATGTAAATAATGAAATTTGATAATCACATAGATGTATTTTGTAGTTTATTCAATATGATGAATTTACCTACAAGTATTTTTGTTGTGATTGAAGAGTTATATAAAATGGTGCGTTTTAATGTATTTTTGTTGTTTTGAATTAAAAACAATCGGAAATTGTTTATGTTTGAGGTGATGTTGATACCCATAAAGAGCAAGTATTTTATCTCAGATGTACGTGACGTAACCAAAATATCCTCTTCTAACGCTTCATTAGCCACCTCAAAAATTTCACCAGTTTGAATCGTTGACCTTTTGTGAAGAAGTCAAATGTCTTCGTGGCAAGACATTTGGTGATAGTTAAGATATTGCAAATCCAGTTTATAACTTTTAGTGTGAACTGTAAAAATCGTTTCTCTCGTATATAAGAAACTAGCCTATGTACATGTGTTACTAAATAGACTATGTATCAATAATAACTTGACAAGAAAAAGATAATATAATCGATCATAAAATAATAAGATAGAGATTAGAGTACAAAAATCGACTCTTAAAGGTGAAAAAGTCCTAACAAAAATGAGTGTCAAACTTTTAGCATGAATCATTTCCTCAAGGATGATCTTTTTGTCAGACTTTGTATTTATAAACCACGTATAAATTTTAACAGGTCTTTGCCAAAATAGAGAGAACCGATACTCTAAAAGATTATATAGAACGGATACTCTAAACTTTTAGCACGTACTGTGACGACATTCAGGTTGTCCATCTTCACATGCTCAACTGTTTACTTGTTTAGCCATTTAAGAGCACACAATCTATATGATTGATTTGATTATAAAAACACCTTTCACACCACTAATTAAACATCCCAAAGTAAAACGTTGAGAATCTATGTCCTCAGATATGTATGTCAAGTACTTGGATAAGGATCCTCTAATGTTCAAGATGAACATGATAAATCATGTTGAGGTTGTTGTGAGTGGGAAAGAAAAAATAGGCCATCATTGTGAGAAATTTGTATTATTATCTATATATTCAAAACTCATTCAATACTACGTCGTTTTTGATGCAATTGCTACAGTGGCCGGCCCATTGGGCTTTCAGTTTGGGCCGGCCCATTTAGTTTTTTTTCTTTTAAGTAGCCAATATAAAAAAATTGCTCGACACAAAATAGGAATTTTTTTTCAATGCTCTACTCACAACATCACCTATCATGTTCAATTTGAACATTAGAGGATCTTTTTCCCAAGTACTTATATGCCAAAAAAAAGTGTATTAAGAGGAGAGCATTAGCCTTTTAATGATTCTTGAAATGTGTATTAATCGTATAATTTTGAAGTTATTTATCTAATTTTGTCATTCAACCCATCCAAGCAAAAGTTAAACATAAAAATTCACAGAAGCAAGGACAAAACGATAACTCTTCGGAGTATATTGTTGATGCTTATGCGATTTGAACAGAATATATAATGTTGTCAATTTTTCACTTGTCCCGACCTTATTAAATTGCGAAGCTATCCCCCAAAAAAGTGAAATAACGTTCACCTAAACTACTTTTGGTGTTATAACCATAAAAATAATTCTGTTTTAATGACCTCTTCCAAAAAATGTAAAACTCAAGAGTTGCTAAAAATACCTAAACATGTTCCTCTCTATTGGTCATGCTGTTAGCAAGACGTACATCTGATGGTTGTGATCTTATTCTCGTATGACTAAGGAACATACATGATTGAAAAAACGCATTTGCGCCATAAGCAATGAAAACCATATACATGGAAAAAGGGTGTTGTGCTCGTTGATCTGAAATTCTGACAAATTGGGATCATTTGATTGGATTATATTTATCTGATACTCGTCTTGGAGGTAGTTTCCTGAGAATGAATAGCACAAGAGCAGACGGAACAACCTCTACTATCTGTATAAACACAAAAATAGCAAAAACAGTAAAGAACACACAATCCAATTCCATGTATGGTTTGCAGAATGTAAAATTCTAATTGGTATGGAACTTGGTGGCCCACCACTGCAAGCTCGTCTTAAAGTTTCCTATTTTTATCTAGAATTTCAGTATCCGGCAAATTTGTAGGCAAACTTAATATCACAGGCTTCCCATCAAGTATCAAGCTACTTAAAGCCGCCATGAGATGTAAAAGCATAATGTTTACAAAGTCATGCCATGCAAAAAGAGGCTATCAATAATAGCTAAGGTGTTTGGATGTGCGTTTTGGAAGTGATCATATGGTATCGAATAATCAGAATCAGGTTAATCGAATAATCAGAATCAGGTACTAAGGTGTAATTAATGCGGAGGTAGAAAATACTGTTAAGTTGTGTATCTGCTGTTTTAGGCAGTAGTAATCAGACAAACATAGATAACAGATTTCAATGTCTGGCAAAATTCTTATGAAGAAAATTTTGGATAGATGACCGAAAAAGACTTCTGTAACAAATGTAGATGCTTTGTGATAGACAAAGTAGACGGTGTGTGAAACAAAAACAAAAGTCTCCTACATTGGGTCAAATATGTGGTAGATAAATTTATTTGACCCTTAAACGATCACTTAGGTTACCAGAGATAATTTATTGTGACTTACTGACTTTATGTCACAATAAGTCAATAATCATATAATCAAGTTCCAATTCGAAAGTCCAAACACCCTAGTATTACACTTGGCAGGATATGAAACCAGGTCAAATGTATAGTCATGATCATCTAACAGCACCAAATCTTTAACCTTGTTGTCTATACACAATATTAAGCCTGTTAAACCATTAAATTTCTACACTGATAACAGTATCCAGCCTGTTCTGAGTAAAGGTCATGGGGTTTGTCACACATAGTGAGTTGGGGTTGCTCAAGGTATCATAAAATGGTGAATTGCCCACGGACTAGTTAGCATATCAATGTCTGTCTTTGATCGTGATCATGTTGCCTCAAGGTAGAGGTGGCTAGTTGGAACAACTTACGATTTTACGAATGGGCCAATTTGGATTATGCTTTATCTCTAACAGATTATATGGGAACATTAAGTATAATTAGCCTAATAATGGTGAATTGCCCACAGACTAGTTGGCATATCAATGTCTGACTTTGTGATCATGTTGCCTCAAGGTAGAGGTGGCTATTTGGAACAAATTACTTACGATTTTACGAATGGGCCAATTTGGGTTATGCTTTATCTCTAACGGGTTAAATGGGAACAATCAGTATAAAAAGGAAACAGGTCAAAAGCTCCCCAAACTACTAAAGTGTATTGTTTATACTTTATACATACAACCTCCTAAGTCACTTGATTGGTAATAATTTGATTTCTGAATCATACTTAACACCCAATTTATCATGCCTAATATGCTACCTTAACCTCTAGGGTTCCAATCTAAAATCTCATCACTCCATACGTCTTTCCTACTCACCTCATTACATCTTCCTAGCCATCTCTTATAGAAAACATGTATCATAAACAACCAGCAATTATAACTATATTCTCTCATTAAAGCGACTAAACTAGCATTTATGTGAAATGTGACTTGAAATTACCATGTAGTAGGCAAGATCGAGGATTGGGTGATTCAGAACATGAATATCCGCGTCCTTGTCAAAGGCAGAAACTGCAACCTATTGCACATAATAAAATTGGTTAGTAGGTAAAATAATTGAAAGTCAGGATAAAAGCATGCTTTAGACAACTATAGCTTACCATCACACATCTTATCAAGAAGCATGTGCAGCAAATTCCTGTCACAAATCCAACCTATCAAAAAAGAGAGCACACAGAGTTCTGAGTTATAAACTTTTCATCATCCACAAGCCAAAAAAATTTATTATTATGATCAAACTAACTTGCTTCAGTAATTGAATAAAAGCAGAGGAGGTAATTTTAACCATAAACTTATGAATGGGTCAAGTTGTATTTAATCTTATATGGGGCAAATCATTTAATTTAGCTAAAAAGGTACTGGTCAAACAGGTTGAAAGTGCCTTTAAGTCTATTTCCAATGCTTACAACACCCTAAATTGCTGTAATTCATGGTCAAACAGGTACTGGTATTTTCGCAACCATGATTAACAAATTTCTTATTTCCGAAAGATCTCGAAAATGGACAATCAAGTGTTCACGGTCAATCCAGCCCCACATTCGTCAACTGAATAGTCCATACTTGGGTTTTAATGGATGAGTTATTCTGTAACCTAAAATTCTTATGAAAGTGTTTTGGATCATACAGAAAAACGATAACTACATTTAACCACTATGTGGGAAAATATGGAGAGTGAATGCTCGTCAAATTAAAGAAAGCATTGATTCAAAGTACATGTTATAAAGCACGGGGTAACGAATGACACGAACTTAACATGCAACTATCAAATAACTACTGTTGAGGTTTTGATACGCAGTTACTATCAGCATCTTCAACTATCAACAATTTAGCATAAAAGTTGAAGTATATTAAACTAAAGATGTCTGGATCAAGTTCCAATTTAGCCGGAACCAGTATGAACTCCCAAAATGACATGTTAGATTTTTTATCATGGGGTATGGAAAGTGTCATTTGTTTCAGGTAAAATCAGGGGTGGCTCAAGGGTAAAGCAAGTAAAGCTAGAGGCCCCCGATTTCCTAGGACCTTGTATATATATGAAGTAGTCTCGTGTTGTTTTTGCCGTCATCTTAAGAAATCCGACTATGTAAGGCCTCAATTTTCTGATAAATGTTAAATAATCGAAATTTTGGGCCTCTTTTGTTTCAATTTTTAAGCCTACAAGACGTAGAGGTTTAAGCACAATATATTAATTAAGTATAGAGTAAAATACACCGTTCGTCCTTAAGGTTGTACCAAAATACACGCTTTGTCCCAAATTCAAAATAAGTACACCATACATCCCAAGTATCTCCATTTTGCATCTTCAATGGTCCCTTTGACTAATGACCGATAGTCAATGTCTGTTACACCCCTCACGTGCCTTTCACGTGAGGGCAAAATAGTCTTTTTGTCGCTTTGCCTCAAGAAACCAACAATTGCAGGTAAGATAAACACCACAACCATCATCATTTTTTTCATCTCATCTTCAATTTTTATAAAAACACATACCTCATCATCAATAATTCTTCATTTCTTATAAAAACACTCTTTCAAAAAAAATACATAAATCCTCTTAAATTCTTATACAAAAACACACCCACACAACAAAATTCAGGGGAAAATATATATCTCATCATCATATCTATATCAATAAAAAAAAAGGTACCCAATTTGCCCTTTCTCAATCCCAAACCCTAATCTCAGAATCTCATCATTCACCCTTAAATTTAAAAAAAAAATCATATATTTATTCCACTCAACTATAATGATAACTCAAACACCACAAAACCACCACCATAAGGACGGTGGCCGCCACTGTATTCTGGTTTTGCTTATGCGCATCGGGCTGCTTAGTCGGAATAGGCAAGCAGAGGCCCCAAGTAGTTCACCTCCGATTTCAATACGTTCCCGTCTAGTCCCCCGTTTGATTCAGACTCATTTCGGGGGCAACCCTCTAAGGAACTTTTGCCTAAAATCCATGAGCTCGAACGTAGAACGGAGGAAATGGGTTAGGAGGAGGGTGTTAGATTAATATGGTGTTTGGTTGTTTTTAAGAAGGGTTTAATGGAATGAAGGAGGACTTATGGTGATACCAACAAAATCAATTGATGTTTAAGATGAACATCTTACTATCTCTAACATGATCATAATTCGAATAGAGCTAACAATGACAAAGTTAGCAAAAGCTATACAAGTGGCTCATCTATGATACTCAGGTTGCTACTTCAAGTGTTGGGCCCGTGTAGCAACTCACAAACATGACCGGTAGACGTTCAAAGTTCAAACCGAGACCATTGGTTGATTGAGGTGATTAAACTCGACATTAACAATGTTGTACCCAAAAACGGCTTGATTTGGGTGTGGGTAATAGTTGTGTCATCCCTGTTATGGAAACGAATGTAGTCTAGTATGCGAATATGAGTAGCCCTCTGATTGAGAATGTTAACCATGAAAAACCTAACAATCTCATCTATTTGATTTTCTATGAAAATCCTAAAAAAGAACAATACACCAAATGAGGGTTATGGTATCAACCTGGTAAACAAAATTCCCCACACTTCTATCAAGGTCAATAAAGATAAAATTTCCATTGACCGCATGTGTGACTCCCCATATTGTGCCACTTGGTTCTTTGGGATAATAAAGAACATGGGAAAAAAACAATACATCATCCCAACTTCTCTTGTTATAAACATTTGTAAATTGCTTGAAATAAGATAATTGAGGCTTTCACTTGTACCTCCCTAATTCTCGCTACTTGTGAAATCTCCAACCTAGCAAAAATACTTTCTACAATCTCCTCTGGGGTGCTTCAATAATGTCGACCTCCATTGTTTCTTTAATTCTAGGAAAAATAAAAAAAAATAAAAAATTATATAAGTTTGGGAGAAACTTTATATAATTTTTTTTAATTTTTATTTTTTAGAATTGAAGAAACAATAGAGGTCGACATTACGGACACACAGGAGATTATAGAAAGTATTTTTGCTAGATTAGAGTTTACACAAGTAGCGGGAATTAGGGAGGTAAGTGAAAGCCTCTATCATCTTATTTCAAGCAACACTTTTACAAATGTTTATAAACAGAAAAGTTGGGATGATGTATTGTTTTTTTCTTCCATGTTCTTGATTATCGCGGAGAACCAACTAGCACAATATTAGGAGTCACACATGCGATGAATATAAATTATATGTTTACACCATAAACCTTATTTGTTCATTTGGTGTATTGTTCTTTTTTAGGATTTTCAATTAAAATCAAATGGATGGGATTGTTAGGTTTTTCATGGTAAACATTCTCAATGAGAAGGCTACTCATATTTAGATACCAGACTACATTCGTTTCCATAACAAGGATCACATAACCATTACCCCACACCCGAATCAAGCCGTTTTTGGGTACAACATTGTTAATGTCGAGTTTAATCACCTCAATCAACCGATGGTCTCGATTTTCACGTCTACCCGTCATGTTTGGGAGTTGCTACCGCATCTGCTACACGAGAACTACACTTGAAGTAGCAACCTGACTACTATTATCACACTATCACTATCAACTATCAGATGTTATAGCTTTTGCTAACTTTGTCATTGTTAGCTCGGTTCGAATCAGGATCATGTTAGAGATAGCAAGATGTGCATTTTAAACATCAAGTGATTTTGTTGGTACCACCATAAGTATATTATAATTAGATCTATAATTGTGTTTTGTTGATCAGAAGTTTCTGGTTATATCTAAATCAAGTTGATTAGAATGTGTACGCCTTAAATTGAGTATCTTCTTATTTATTTCCGGAAATAGAGTTACAGCATAAGAGAAATCTGAGTCATCGTAATAATAACCCACATTCACATAATGCAATCAAACCCGTATTCTGTGATTGTGAGTTAGAATGACGACTCTTATTCACCTCAGCTGGAACTTGATCTCCCAAAAATAAATAAAAGGTATTTAATTGTAGGTACTTTATATTAAAATTAAGCACTGTTAGCCACATATCTAAGATGTTCTTCAATTGCAAAAAAAAGAGAAGCTTAGTGCATCTTTAAACTGTGTCAGATATCATGTAGCAATTGCAAGTTGTTCAAAACTAATGCACGTTTAGATACACAAGACAATCGTTTCTTTATGGTTCTGATGCAAACCGTATTACGTATTATTCTAGTATTTATTGGATGTTTCCTTGTTAATAATTACTTTCCTGTTATTGTTTCTACTTGGTGACCAAGTAATAGTAATATGGTAAGTTGATATGTTTTAGTATACAAAGGGCATTAGGGTTGTAACTGACTTTTATGTTAATTAGTATTAAAATGATTTGATATCATTAGAAGTGTCGGTTTACCTGTTAAAGTAAACCTCTGGGAGAGGTTGTCTACCTTTTGAACGTTTATTACCTATAAATCGGATCTGGTTTTGTATCAGATTTACTGATCAGTAACCTATGTTCGGAAAGATGGGTCTGAAATATTATAATCCAATGCAGATATGGCCTTGTTATTTGAACTCTATTAACTTGGCTACAAGTTGCTATGCAGAGATGGCCTTGTTATTTGAACTCTATTAACTTGGCTACAAGCTCCAACAGTAAAAAAAATCAAAGATGCAATTTAGATAATAACCTCATGCAGCTTCTTTTGGCGACCTCTGGATTCAATTGGAAAGCGCCGAAGCATGACAAACAATCTTTACAAAGAAAAAAACCGTATCAAACGGATAAAATTTGGGTTGGTGGGGAGGGGGATTTCACAGCATGAAGAAAAGAATGTTCAAAACTCAATACCTTCCACCATATATAATGAATCCCAGAGCAGCACATAGGGAGATAACTGCATAAACCGCAAAGCTATTTGCTTAAATAATGACAGTGATGCCAAATGCATCGGTAAAAATCTAATAGATGATGCACTTCCAACCTAAGCATAAATCAACCACATTTGTGGCCAAAGTTGTGTCATGTCTTTACCTGAGAAGAAGAGTTCAGCAACCTCGATAGCAAAAGAACCTTTGTTGAATCTCATATATATCCAGATGCATATCTGAGTTAGAAAAAAGAAAAAAGAAAAAAAAATAAATGTACAATTGCAGGTCTGAACGATTGTGAAATTCAGTATTACCTGGAGGAAGTATACAGCTCCATTGACAAGGAAATATGCAGGTCTCAGTTTATCAGCTGGAATGCTTCTTGCCTAATCAATAAAATAGATTAAAACCTTAGAATTGACATTAACTAAACCATTAACTAAAGTCATGCATATGAAGTGTAGATTTTTGTGGTTATAGGAAACTACAAACTGTACACAAATTTCTTAATGACAGTACCTGATGGTATATCTCAGCCCAGAACAATACAAGTAGCGTGTATGTCGAGAAAAATAGAAGACCAGGAAGATCCAGAAGTATCATATCTAACAACTGCAGGAGTCACGGTACTAATGTTAGGCCAACTGAGAGGAAACTTTTAGCATATAATTACTTGACAAAAAACAGAGATGATTTTCTATTTATTTAATCCATTTCTCATATCATCTGTGGGCATATTAGCATAAAAATGGAGGAAAATGGAAAAAAAACAAAGTATTTACTACTATTCAGCATCGCAAAAAACATCTTTAACATTATTAGATAAGTAAAATATCATGGATATTAAGTGAGGTTAATTAATATGTAACGAGTAACTTACCTTTGGCTTGTAGTGAAAAACACTCCAGTAAAATCCAAACTCAACAGCTCGCACTGTGTAAAAAAGGGCATATATATGATCAAATAAACTCATATATATTAGTGTGCAGAAATAATGGAAATGAATTGCAACCTTACATCCATTAACTACAAAATTCATCAAGTGGAAAACCTTTTGCGTCGTCCAACCATATTCGGGTACTCTCAATTGAATGCGAACAAGTTGAAACTGCATATCCAGTTATAGAAATTCACTTAAGAAGCAACTAAAACTATATCAGGGATGTACAAATTCATAAATCAGTTAGTGTGCAGCCTAGTATCACATCGCCATGAACTTGACATAAGATACATTGTGCCAAAATAGAGGAAGGAAACAGCTATCTTCACGTACAAGTTTAAGCTTCAAATTGCATGACCATTAAGTTGGTATTAAAAACTTGAAATCAGATTTGAAAATGCAATTACGATTTGGATAATGAAATTATAAAAATTGAAGTCAGTTATTAAAACGCAAACTCTAGAAACACCATTAGTTTGGATTAGTAAGATTCAAATTAGCATACTCGTTTGTCTAATAAAAGCCCTACTAATGATTCTATATAAACATTCCATTAGTGATCTAGAGAACTTCAATAAACATTTTAAGTATTCCATGAAGAGAACAAAACACCATGCTTCCGTAAATGATGTAAACAAGAGATAGAACAAGTGTAACTTGAAAGGCAAAGCTATCCAACCAACATCCCACAAGGCCACAACTGTATTCAAGTTTAGTTTGGATCCAAGACAAACCGTCAGCCCAACCGACCACAAATCATAAAAGTAACTCTTTCCATTTCAAGACCATGACCATAATACACATTTAATGTATAAATAGATCTTAGTATCTTAATCCAAACATCGGCATCACCTCCTGCTAAGTTTAGAGATTAATGCTTTTACATTTTATATAAGTGATACCATATTCTTTCCTCAGAACTAAAATAAACTCCTCATCGATTTTGTATCATAAAAATGACTTCTTGGTTCAGAAGACACAAATTACTTTTCGCATCTTTTATTGAGTTGTGAATTTTTGAGAGTGACATAAGGCCTACTTTGTGAACACCTACCGAATGTAGAAGCTAGACTTTTTAACTTTAAAACCAAACCTAATACTTAAATCGATATACTGTTAGAATTTTGGAGTGTTTGTGAGTGGGTTATAATCAAACTGTCCTGATATATTCTAGAAGAGATCAATACTGGTGCATATAACCCAATGGAAAGTTGGTTAAAAACAGTTGGCGGGAAGAGACACACCTGTTGGAGAAAAGGTGTGTCTTTTGGTGGGAAAAACAGTTTTGTTGGTGAAAAGGTCTGCCCCTTGACCCCGCAAGAGGCGCTGCCCCTAGACCCCGCAAGGGGGCGCGGCCCCCTTGACCCCCGCGTCTTTGTCGTGGCGGCATCAAGCTAGCTAGAACGAGCGTGCACTCCGAACCTCCTAACTCGACTGTAAGCTATACTTGACTAAGCCCATTGATCTCAAGTAAATCACAAGTACACAAAATATAAGTGATGACACTAAAATCACCAACATATACATTTTGTTCATAATAGTTATCAACGTCTCAAATGTAGCTTGTACCTTACTACCTTGTATGCTGTCACCAAACCATAATTCTTCAAAAGCTCAAATCTCATAACCCAAGACTATTCTTAACATAGCCGTCTGATTTCTGAAGTCAATAGCCCTTATACATTCTACCTATTAGATGATAGACATGGCCCAACCCAATGTGGGGTTAGGGTCCATTAGGGTTTTGTCATGCATTGTAATCTATAAATAGTGATGAATGAAACATAAAAACCTATGGGGTTTATTCAATAGTCAACAAGGTATCGGTGCAGGTAGACCTAGGTGGCTATGTTGAGCCGCCTCCTCCACCCCGTGAAACCCTACCCCTGTCTTTATTCCTTTTCTTTGAAGAAATAAAAACTAACTCCAAATACAATCAGCAATCAAAACATAACACGCATTCTAACATAGACGATATTTGAATATAGGTGAATGGCTACTTGAAGGCATGCAATTCACTTTCACCAAATAAAGTGTAACTAACACCAAAGGGCTTGTAGCTTAGCCGTATCCGTGCAGTCGTGGGCTCAAGTCAGGACAATGTATCGTATCACATATGTTGGTAGTGCATATAGGTTAGAAGCGTTTAAGAGCATTTAGCGTTTTAAATTAAAAGCTGGTTTGGCAATGATCGTTTAGCCGTTTACCTTTTTTATTTTTATTCTTTTCCAAACGCTACTTTTCAAAAGTATTTATTAAGTTTTTTTTTTGTCATTTTACATTTAAAGTTATAGATACTACATTACCAAACACTTTTATAAGACAAAGAGATACTACTAGGGCATGTTTGGTGCACGAGATTATGAGAAAATTATGCTTAATTTTTGGAAAAATAAGTTACTAACATATAAGCTTTGTTTGACCGACATAACCTATCAAAGATTTTAGAAGAACAATCTTCCATGATCTCTTAAAATCAAATAAATGCTCCATGTAGCTTATAAAAATAATCTCAACTTTGAATCTCCCACTCCCAGGGACGGATCCAAGGGGGTTCCCGTGGGGTCACGGGACACCGATGAATTTTTTCCGATGTATTGTTAATTTTTGAAAAAAAATCGATGTTTCTTAAATGCACCCCGGTCCATTGAAATGTGTTTCTAGTGTTATGGTTTAAAAAAATTTGTGCACCTGGTCATATTTGGTCTTGGTCCTTGCCCATTCCATCTCCATCTACAGCCACATCTATTTTTGCCAAACATACTCATAACGGCAACTAACTTTCCAAATGTTCAAACCACAAAGGGTGACCCAACGGTAAGAATACCAACCTTCCAAAAAGAGGGTAGTCACCCTGGGATTAGTCGGCTCGTAATGTCGAATCGGAAACCCGAGTAAAAAAAAAAACTAATTTCCAAATGTTGAAAAAGTGTTGTTGCCTAGTTGAAAATACTTTTAGAAACATTTTATTTATAGCAATAATAATGAAATTAAATACATGTCCCGTACAAATTACTCCTATGTCACACTTGTTATCATTATCAATAAATCACATGAACAAATTACAAACCCTAAATTAGTAATTAAAAAAAAAAGTCGATATATATATTACCAGAGCAATTAAGGCAACAAAAGCATAAGCAGCACAGAGGACATAAAAAACACCGTCCTGCCATTGCTTCGAATCATCGATCTGATTCCACCATTGCACTAACACGTTTCCGGTAACCGATTCATACTCGATGTCGTTAAAAAGTGTTGTTGTCAGTGATGATGATGACGATGACGTCATTGTTGATGTTAATTAGTGGAATTAATTTGGTAATTAGATGGGCGTTAAGATGGAGATGATTAGCTCAAGGGTGGAAGGTTGTGGAGATGTGTCATGTGAAGGAGTGTATGAGACATGTGAGAGAGTGTGATTAAATGATTTGTTTTTAATTAGATGCCGCACGCTTTCAAATTGATACCACCTACTTCCATTTTGAGAATGGTTACTTACTACCAAGGATTTACTACTAATCGGTAACTGATTAAAGTATTGCTAAATCCTCCTACAAAATTATTTTACTTATCTTTCTACAAACAAAATCATATAATATATTTTTTTTTTCACTTATTCTCTCTTCAAATTCACACCGTCAGTTTCGTCATTTGTTAGGATCCTGTGTGTAGGAGGATTTGTAGGATGTTTTTGTAGGAGGAAATATCTTCTCCAAGTAACTAATGAAGGTCTTTAGTATTTTTAAGACTAAATTACACCGTTGGTCTTTGAAGATAAGGTGATTGGCGAGTTCAATTTGGGATTACTGTGGATTTGGGTTTTTGGTCCCTGAAATCTTAGAAATTTTTATTCATGGTCATCTTTTAATGACAGTCGTTAAAATTTTCGTTAGACAAAATTGCATTTTGATCTTCTTTTGTTTTCTTCTCTAATGAACGACTTACATCATTGGTCTCTGGTCAATTACATCGTTGTATACTGATTTAAACTCAAACAGTAAAAGCACGTTTGTTCAAAATCAAACGTTTAGAAACAACTACTACTTCAACGAATTCAAACATTTAGCAACAACCATTTGCGTCCAACATTGTCGTCCATAAATATGAATTCACAACCAAATAATCATTAAACGAGTCGGTGATTTTGATATAGATGGCTCCGATCTCTAACCAACAACCGCCCTACATCTCTGTAACCGCGAGTGTAACACCCCAAATAATTAAACCTAATTTTACGACATACAAATAAAAGATATTACTTAATGCGCAACACATGCTAACAATAAATTATGTATAAGGCTAGAAGTTAAATGTCATTCGTATATAAGTAATATAAATATTAAATTGTATGTTACTTACATTTAATAAAGAAAAGAAATTTATAAATGAGTGTACATGTATTTGTCTACATTCAATTCACATCTAAGTATAAAAGTAAGTAAACTACAAACATATGCCAGTACATATGCATAATATATATGTAGGGCTTAAATAACATAAACGGCTAAAAAGAGAATACAAATATCAATGTAGTAACATGGATATACAAGAACATGTGACCTTATGATTTATCCTATCAAACAAAATGACAAATAATGTAAATGCAATCTTCCTACATGATCAGATAATAAGATTAGATATATTGTAGCCTTATCGTATAAAATCTGTTTTTTACTCGAGTTCATGACTATAAATAACCTTGCAATTTTACTAAGAAAGATCACATCATCTCACACTCTTCTCTATCTATTATAAAGAAGCACTTAAATCCACTCTGATATGATCAATCTCAAGGAAAGTTTTACAAAGGCTCAAAACATTAGTTTCGACACACTCATTGTTAAGGGAATCATTCGCCATTAATATATCTAACGTTAATTACCGAACCTCTCCAACTAATATTCTGGACCCGGTAAGTTGCTACTCCATTTTTAGCCTAAAATCTCTAGTCATGTTGGACCAGTTTTAATAAATGTTTTACTATTATTACTATATGATGATGCTTATTATGATCCAACAAAATTGTTTAATGTTGCGGTTGTCGTAAGGGACTTCTACAAGAAGTTTTATAACTCTCTAGGCAGTGTACCTAATCGTTGTAGTGTAGTATAGGCAAGACTCGGGGGGTTCTTATCGTTCTCTAGGGGAATAGGTTGGGAAGGCTTGATCACGGTCTAACAGAATTCTAAGGGTTGAAAGAAGATTATTTTTGTATTTTTATGTTTATAGGAAAGCAGGTAAAATCATATAATTGAGAGGTTGGTTGGTTTTAGCTATTAAACAAAATATTAACTAAGCTACTGGTGATAACAATATAATAAAAGATTGTGTTTATTTAATCATGTATTACTCCTTAGATTGCTTCTCCTAGTGTTGTTGCTTTGTCACACTTCTGATGATCTATGTAACTATTTCCTAAGTCATGAACGAATTACACGAACCCGCCGTCTATTTAATATTCCGTTAAGGCAACGCACAAGTAAGGTAGTATGAAGACTATTACAAGGCCCCTAAGAGTATATTAAATGCATGTGAAATATATTAGGAGTGGATCAACCATATAAGGGGCAAGGTAGTATGAAGACTGATACCCGATGGTATCCTTTCTACACAATCATGTTTTCCTAGACATATCAACAGCGATACAGACAAAAGCTGGTTTTCTAAGACCTAACATGCATATTCATCACAAGAAGCAACACCACTAAGATCTACATCCTAGGTTTCATACAATCATAAATAAACACAATAGAAGGTTTAGCCAAGCATGTTAAAGATAAAGCAAGAACAGATAAGAATCACACAACAAGACATATTGAATGATTAAGATAGTCTTACTTGATTAAAAAATGAATTGAAGGAAGTACAATAGGGTTTTGAGGCCCTAAAATCGTCCCTAACAGCTGCTAAACGAACTAGGGTTCGTCCCTTTCTTTTACTCTAAAGTTACACACTTATAACCCTAATTTCGGGTTTTTATATATAGGAAAATCGCTGCGACGGCGTCGCGTTTTAATCGTGACTTCGTCGTGAAAGAGAATATTCTAGATAATAGGCTGGGTCGTGCATTCTGACGCCGTCTTGAGATCTTGTGAAGTCGTCTTGGTATGAAATGTGACGGCGTCACGTGTAATTTATGACGCCGTCTCTAGCTGCTGAGAACATAATCTTGAGAGGTGTTGATGTAGGTCCGTAGTCTTGTCCCTTTCTTATCTAAATGAGCCTAAGTCACGTGTATTCTCTCCAAATACTGAATACCTGAAAAGGAACGATTAAGTACCTATTTTGGGCATAAATGCACGATTTAGGGGGTTAAACGACCTCGAAAAAGTGTATAAAATAACACCTCATCAAATACCCCTACACTTTGGATTTTCTTGTCCTCAAGCAAATGGGCTTTTCTACCTAGACAATAATAGTATGAGGGTCATTTTTACCTACTCTTTAAAAGTATTTTACAACACAACCTTCTAGACCTTATAATTAAAAGCACGAAAAGTATATACTGGCACCTCACATAAGTGTTTGGGATTCTCTCTTTCACTCGGTTGTATAATAAATTATAACATAATGGGGGAAACAAAAAATCAACACTCATTACCTGTCATAGCATATAAATTACCATAGGCTTGGTAAAGGATCAAACCTCCACCGCTAGGTGCAAGCATTATACATTACACAACCTTAAGAGGTTAATTAAAGGGTTGTGAGTGTAAGGTGTGTAAGATAACATATAATCGGAAACGAACTGATAAGTAAATTTTGTTGGCATTAGGGTGCATTTATGGATATATACAACGAAAACAAACACGCTGGTTGTTGCTAAGCCAAGACTCGGACTAAGAATACAAACTCAACACAAACCAAAACAATCTCTTTCTTATTACATACACACACCACATCCCACACACACACACACAACACAGCTACACACACAAAGCAAAAATCACACCAAATAAAGAATAGTAATAATAATAAAAATATCAAAAAATATATAATATATATTATTATACGGTATGGGTTGGGGAGGTTAGTATATAAATTATAACATAATACATCATAACATGAGGTTTATAACACGTACCCCTACATTTGAGCTTTTACATGCTCGATATTTACAATTTAACTAATGACCCGATTTGAGGTGGATCAAAATAACATAGAGATCATTTAACAAACGTATGGGGGTATTGACTTACTTTTCTTCCCCATTCTTCCGTGAAATAAATACTACCATGAATCCCAATCATCCCAAAACAATGTTTACAAGGATAATGACTTAGCAACCGTGTACTCAAATAATTAACTTGGGTTAAACACAACAATGTACTAAAAATGAGTACATACAAGGTGGGCTAAGGCGATTTGGGTGTAATGATTGGTTTAAGGGTGACAATGCTCTTCATTAATAGTCCGGCTTAACTAGAAAATTACGAGAACCATGAAAAAAGATAGGCTCGGAGGGTTGTACTAGGGGTATCCTGCACTAAAATGAGTACATGGAAAGGGTGTGGGATAGTTATATGATCGGCGTGACCATCATAACCAGTGTTGCAAAAATCGGCCTAGGCGGCCGATTAATCAGCGCCTAGGCGCTAGGCAGGGATTAACCGCCTTGATTTTCACTAATCGGCCTTATTAATCGTTTTGGTCAAAAATCGGTCAACATACCGAATAATCGGATAAAAATCGGCCACATCGGGGATTAATCGGACAAAATCGGCTAAATGGGGAAAATCAGGCATATATTTTCAAACTTTTATAATTTTATATATAAAAAGTCCAATCCGATTAATCCTCGCCTAACCGATTAATCGCTAGGCGTTACCCGGCCGCCCAACTAGCGCCTAGCGATTTTTGCAACCTCGATCATAACAATCACAGGTTTAAAACATGGGTTAATCCTAATGCCTCTTATCAAGCAAATCTTAATACTTACTATGCGGTTTCAGGATGCATCACAAAAACAAGTTCTAGAATTTAATATACTACCGGTACACTCTCATAATCCTAAAGTAACCGATACCAATGTTCCGCTATTACTTAATCGGTTTTCTTGTCGGTAATGTCTGGTTCCATTAAAAAACATTTAAATTTTTGGTTACACAATCACCTCTTATCTCTTAGATATGTGTTACCCATCATTTTAAGGACAAAGCAAATGGAAAAATGAAAGAATACAGTTCTAAGGCTTATTTTTCCTCCCACACTTTCAGTTGAACATTGTCCCCCAATTATTTCTATAAAGGAACCCGTAAAAACAAATAAAGGGAAAAGAAAACAAGAGAAAAGAGAAACTATTACTCCCCGCGTTTGCTCATAATGGAAGACCGAAACATGCTATATACTGCTGGTTAAATCGTCCTCCAAGATCATCATCCCATGGAAACTTCCCTAAGACTACTTCCAATCTTCTCTCAGTCACTATAACCTGTAATCAAAGACAAAGACAACTATATCAATAGCCATAATACTTGCGAATTTGTTACAATATAGCAGAAATGAAATTAGGTTTGACTCATCGATAAAGCGATAAAGATAGGTGGGAGAATTTGTTAATCTCACAAGGATTTTTGCAAGATAATAAGCATACAAGAGTTACATATTTTAAATGTTTAATGCAATATTTTATTCTGTTCAAAATCTCATTAAAAACTCTAAGTTTTCTGGACCTGGGCGTTTGACGCCGTCAGGAAAATCCTGACCCCGTCACAGGTGTCGTGGTGACGGCGTCGCGTGTAAATCGTGACGCCGTCTCCACGTTCTGTGAAAACAAAATTTTTTTGTTTTGAGAGATGAAAAATCTTTCCTGCACTCTGCATTCCTAAGTTAATCTGTACAAGTAGCTCAAAAACCTGAGCTTCGACAATACAATCTATATGACTCGAAACCGAGGATAAATCTACCCCTTCCTTATTTTGTTTGCAAAAAGCTTTGATATTGCAAATAAGTACGAAGTTCAAAACAAACAAAGCACTTGATTGACAAACAAATTTAAAACATAATAAACAACTCATCTCAAAGAAAAAAACACACAAGACCCACTCCTACTTATTGCGATAAAGTAAATATTGGGTTGCCTCCCAAAAAGCGCTTTTCTCTTTATTTATGAGTCTTGTAGCTCACTCGAAGTCACAAGCGTCTCATACGTGTCGTAGAAGTGGTCCTCAGCGATGATTTTCCCTTGTACTTTCTCTTTTAAGAGTTTCCTAATGGTTAGGGATTCTCTGATTGTTAGGGTTTTTTTGTTCTGAACTCCCGTCAGGAATCATTAGTTATTCCTAATACTTTGGCATGCCATGAGACTCCATCTCCATTCTTCCTGGCGCGGTTTGTCCCAATTAATTGGATTTTCAATTAAGCTTTCTGATTCCCACATATTACTCTTAAGGTTGATGGGTATGGCTCCTAAGAACTCCACCATTCTCCTAAACACTAAGGTGTCCTTAAAAGGATTTGAGCTTCGGCATCTTAGCCATTTCATCTCATTCCTCCGGGTAAATGCTGCTAAGAAGTCCATCCCTAGCATATATAAGGGTTTGTGCGCCACCACCCTTTCGAGCGTAGGGCGAGGGTTGTATGTATTCCCTTTTTACCAAGCCGTGGTCCAATAAGGTGCTTCTTCCTCTCCTAAGTCAACTCCTTTTACTCCGAATACTGGCCTAGTGATTCCTTCTCCTACCGCTAAACATTTTGTCCATTCCTACAAACTTATAACTATGCGTTGGCGTAGCTTAAGAATTCCGTCTTCCCACTAGTCATCGGGGGTTTCGGGGTCCTTCCTCATTCATCACTAGACAGCATTTATAGTTTTTAGTTTTCCTATGGTGGACCTACTACTCTTTCACAATTCCAACAGGGGTCTAGGATTTGGTTCCGTCACCAATCCACCGAATATTGGTTTAGAGTCTCTCTTCTAATAGTCCGATGTTAAGCTTTTTGAAGAGGTAAAGTGGGATTATGTTTACGCATGATCCTAGATCAGCCAAGGTGTCGAAAGGTTTTGAGTCCCCTAATCTACAAGGTAGAGTGAATAGTCCGGGGTCTTCCATTACTTGCGCAGGACTTCACCTTGGACAAATGTTGATTCGTTTTTGCCTAGCTCTAAGCTCTCCACGTATTTATCTAATATAGCATTATAGATTGGAGCGTAAGCTAGGACTTCAAGAACCGGTAGGTTAAGATGTAAATCCTAGAATTCATCTTCAAGAGGTTGTTCGGGTTCCTCTGGTTGCTGCGGTTCAATTTCAACCTCGGGTTGCTGCAGGCTTGTTTGGGAAATGGTTACCTCCTTAAAATGTGCCTTGATGGCGTTGATTGAGGTGTACGGGTAAGATGAGCATTGCGGGTCCATTGTTGGGTAAGAACGAGCAAACGAAACTGGATGAGTCTCTAGTTTCGGGTTCTTAACCGTATCGCTAGGTAATGTGGCCCTAGCATTTGATCAGTGATGGCCTATCACACTGTGTCGATTTGGTTGGTCTATCTCACCCTGTTGTCAGTTTTAAAATTATGCTTCAAACTTATACCACTCGTAGCGTCTTCTGAGATGCATGAAAGTTAGTACCAATTCCCTTCTAGACTTGATTGATTTTTAAAGCTTTAAGGACGGTTGTTGAAGGAACAATTTGGGATTGAACCGTTGGGTTAGAACCGGTTAGGTGGGTTTGAAAAATTATTTTGAGAATTTTGGGGTTGTCCTCCCACCTAAGGTTTAGGTGACTTACTCTACATGACGATTATAGTGTGTCACCAAGATTATTTTGCTCGGGCTTGAAAGTATACCACTTACTTCCCGCTTCATCGGTACGCGATGATGCGTATTCAACAAAGGCTTGTTCGGTTGAGATCTGCCCCTGCAATACTGAGATGTCATAGGGACTAACTGCAGACTTTCACATGAGTTAGTTGACCTCTTATCCCCTTTGAGTAGGTTGGCGTTGGGTCTGCACAAGATGAGGCCTTATCTATCAAGCGTTAGACTTGCTTTTTTCATAGCTATAAATAGACGGTCTACGATGCGTACTCGGGACACTCTTAGAGGCAAATGCGATTTCCTTGCACCCCTTGCGAAAATTCCCTTTCAGTCTTCAAACTTCTCGTTATCATAAGAGGGTTGAGGATCCTCAAATAATGCCCAGGATTTTCTTCGGTCCGTCTTAGGTCACGAAGCTTGCACCCGGCCGATTATCAATGGTTCAGTCTTTGACAGTATTTGACTAGAGTCTTCTATAAAAGATTTTGGACTTGGACACCTCACCAGCTCGCGTGCCACGATGAGGGACTTTTTGTAGTAAGTCCTTAAACGAGCATGCTTCGGATGAAAAAAAATAAAAAAAAAAAAGTAAAAGACATCCTCCATGATGTTCTCTCGTTGGAACAGATGCAGGATATCATTGCGGAGTTTTGCGGTCCTTCTCAGTGGAAAGAATTGAGCAAGAAATCGGGTAGTAAGATCCTCCCACGTGTGATGGATCTAGCTGACAGAACATTCAAGCCAATTCTAACTTGATCGCGAAAGCACAAACATTGAAATAAACTCGCAGGCGCGCCTTCCCTATTGCATCCCCCCATTGAGATGTGGGGGGCGGGGGGGAGTGAGCCCCGGGGTGGGGGGGGGGGGGTGGGGGGGGGGGGTGGGGGGGGGGGGAGGGGGGGGGGGCACCCCCCACACCCCAAAAAAAAAAAACAAATGGGGGGGGAAAAACACAACAAACAAAAAAAAATAAACAAAACAAACACACAAAAACACAAAAATAAAAAAAAAGAAACAAACAACACAACACACAACCACCCCACACAACACAGCACAAATAGATAAGATATATAAAAAACAGAAAAAAAAGAAAAAAGACCCACCACACCTCCCGTCAATGTCAAGTGAGTCCTCTAGTTTTAGGAAATCCTTGAGGTGTTGGTTTGGATCCTCGGACCGAAGTCCGTGGAATGAGCATCCGTTTTGCACCAATCGGATGGTGTCGGATCGAAGAGGTACCACGTTGTTCCCTACGGGGAGCTCAATGGTATTCTTGTAGCCCTCGTGGCTAGGTTTGGAGTAGTCTCCTAGAGTGCGGATAGGATTCTCGTCTCCCATGGTGGTTGACGAGAATGGACTTACTACGAAACACTAACTAAAGACAAAGATACGACTCCGAGAAAGCTAATATGCGGAATTAAATTCTTACTTGAAAGGACTCAAGCAAGTAGAACTAAGCTAAACTATGATCAAAACCTAACTATTCTCCAGGCGGCGGCGCCAAAAACTTGATGCGGTCGTCGTAGGACTTCTACACGAAGTTTTACAACTCCCTAGGCAGAGCACCTAATCGTTGTAGTAGTAGTATAGGCAAGACTCGGGGGTTGTTATCGTAGTATAGGCAAGACTCGGGGGTTGTTATCGTTCTCTAGGGGAATAGGTTGGGAAGGCTTGATCACGGTCTAACATAATTCTAAGGGTTGAGAGAAGATTATTTTTGTATTTTTATGTTTATAGGAAAGCAGGTAAAATCATATAATTGAGAGGTTGGTTGGTTTTAGCTATTAAACTAAATATAAACTAAGCTACTGGTGATAACAATATAATAAAAGATTGTGTTTATTTAATCATGTATTACTCCCTAGATTGCTTTTCCTAGTGTTGTTGCTTTGTCACACTTGTGATGATCTATGTAACTATTTCATAAGTCATGAACGAATTACACGAACCCGTCGTCTATTTAATATTCCGTTAAGGCAACACACAAGTAAGGTAGTATGAAGACTATTACAAGTCCCCTAAGAGTATATTAAATGCATGTGAAATATATTAAGAGTGGATCAACCATATATGGGGCAAGGTAGTATGAAGACTGTTACCCGATGGTATCTTTTCTACACAATCATGTTTTCCTAGACATATCAACAGCGATACAGACAAAAGCTGGTTTTTTAAGACCTAACATGCATATTCATCACAAGAAGCAACACCACTAAGATCTACATCCTAGGTTTCATACAATCATAAATAAACACAATAGAAGGTTTAGCCAAACATGTTAAAGATAAAGCAAGAACAGATAAGAATCACACAACCAGACATATTGAATGATTAAGATAGTCTTACTTGATTAAAACATGAATTGAAGGAAGTACAATAGGGTTTTGAGGCCCTAAAATCGTCCCTAACAGCTGCTAAACGAACTAGGGTTCGTCCCTTTCTTTTACTCTAAAGTTACGCACCTATAACCCTAATTTCAGGTTTGTATATATAGGAAAATCGCTGCGACGGAGTCGCGTTTTAATCGTGACGCCGTCGTGAAAGAGAATATTCTAGATAATGGACTGGGTAGTGCATTCTGACGCCGTCTTGAGATCTTGTGACATCGTCTTGGTATGAAATGTGACGGCGTCACGTGTAATTTGTGACGCCGTCTCCAGCTGCTGAGAACATAATCTTGAGAGATGTTGGTGTAGGTCCGTAGTCTTGTCCGTTTTTTCTCCAAATGAGCCTAAGTCACGTGTATTTCCTCCAAATGCTTTCCAAATGCTGAATACCTGAAAAGGAACGATTAAGTACCTATTTTGGGCGTAAATGCACGATTTAGGAGGTTAAACGACCCCGAAAAAGTGTATAAAATGACACCTCATCATTTAACTTGAGCAAAAATACTTCTTGTGCATTTTTTTGTAACCATTGATACCGTAAAAAATATTTTTGCATACATTAAAAATGATTTTTTCGATGATATTCATGTTGACTCTTTTATGGTCAATATACAAGGATAATTATGTGTATGGCTATAAATGGTATGTGATGCTCATGAGAAATGATGTATGAATGCTTGAATGAGTCCGTTCCTATTAAATTAGGACGACGTATATTGCTAGTGGGTCGTTTGAACACACCCACGTAAGCAATGCAAGGGATGTTGCCTTTATGATGATATAATTTTTAAGTAAGAATATTATGAGGTTTATTATGTGAAAAGGTACTTGTTATGTTTCAACTCAAAAGAAATTGAGTCATAGTTATTTATGCTCATATGACTCACACATTCTGATTTATGCTCTGTTTTATAAATCAAAATTTATTTAATTCCATTATCCACTTGCATAAATATTCCCACCTTTGTGTATAGCTACTTGTTAGGCATTTTCGTTCACCCTTACATTTTCACCCTCAGGTTGCGAACCAGAAATAAGTAACAAGAATGAGATGGTTGAAAAGTAGTTTAAATGTACTTTGTTGAGTGTTTCCTTCTCAGTGTGTCTTGATGTATTTTATTTAATGTTTACATTCTAGTAAGTTGTAACGAACTCGACACCCTTATTATAATATATTATGTTTTGTACCACGAGTCCAGATGTTATCAGACTTCGCCCCATGTTTCATGCAATAAATTACTGAAGGTTTATAGCATGGAAATTTGAGGGTGTCACAGCGACCACTAACGTCGTGACACAACCCGTACCACCTGAAACCTAGTTTCATCATCTCAAACGCCTAGATTTGATTATTGTGATGAAACGGAGGTTAGGATAATACTAGGTTATGCGGGTATTGTTCAAGACGCGAAGCTCCGTAAAAGAGCATATATTAGGGAATTTGGGTAGGAATGTGCAATGCCCACACATGTTTATACTATGAAACTGATTGAGGGTGTGGGTGAGGATGCTGATTTTACTCGTGGCCCGTGGGTTAGTGCGGTTGAGTATGTAAATGCTGAAAGGGGTATCGCAAGTGCTAGTTTTGGCGATATAAGAAGATTTTGCCAAAATGGGAAACTTGTAAAGGTTGTTGCATTAATAAAGTCATGTACGTCGAATGATTTAGGTGATTTAAAATTCCACTCAACTATCATTAAGGTGCAATTTCTGGTATAATTTATCGCAAAGTTCTTACAGAATGGGGAGGGGGGTTGATAAGGCTATTACTGTAGGAGTTGCTTTGATACTTTAAAATGTTTTGGTGTTTTCTCCTAATCAATCAACTCATTCTCTTAATGTAGGATAATATACAATTACTATATCAAATCACACACACGATAACTTATGTTTTCTAGAGAGAGAGAGAGAGACTTTTCTTGTTCGTTCATTGAATGAGGCTAGTGGAGACTAATTCCTTCCGGCTAATGAAGAGAGAGATAGAACGTGTGGAAACTTAAAGAGAGATTAAGAACATAATTCCATAAGATAGAAATGTAAATGATATGCCAAGTTTCACCACCCACATCTTCCCTCTTGGTATTCCTTTTATCGTACAAGGAAGCCTTACATGTTAATTTGATGGGGTGATGTAGGATAAGTTAAGTAACTACAACATACATAAGGAAACACGGCACAATAAGTAAAATAGTCGTAAGTGACCAATACTTTCTTGATTCTTAACAATCCCCCCCCAAGGGGTGGTCAATCAGGTCTAACTAGAAGTTTATAGTAATTTTCATTTCTTCTCTAATAGAAATAAGATTCACTATATCGGGAGGTCGAGGAAGCTCAAAAGGAGAATTAGCCATTTATAGAGAGATAAAGTATCAAATTTATAAAAGGTTTTATTAAAGAATAAAATAAATAAGAAAAATACAAAATGTGAGCTTCACCCCTCTAAGGAAGATTAGAGGGGTTTATATAGCCCTTACACAAGTTAACTATTGCATAATTACACATTTAGTCCTTGTGTTTTAGGCTAACAATAATCTAATGTAATTCCCATAATGACGCCATATTTTTTATTTCTAACAATCTTCCCCTAATGTGGTGGCATACTAGATTACTTACAATGTATTCTACAAGTACAAATATAAGTAAAAACATTTCAAAGTTGTTTTCGTTGTCTTCAACATGTGCTCCAGCTTAGATCTTTCCTTTACTTGTAGAAAATACAATGTAATATGTATAAACTGAGTTAACTTTCCCCCAATTTATACTGCATGTCTTCAAGTAGCTTTCTTCATCTACTTATTTTTGGCAAAGTTTCTGAATCAGCTTCCCCC
>BQNB010076422.1:0-31165 GCA_026074375.1 Tanacetum coccineum
TCAGTGTCTCTCACATAGTTGATTTGGATTTATTCAAGTTAGCTATTGTCTTACAAAGGCTATATAGATCCAACACAATGACCTATATTCTTGATCGAAACCTTAATTCTAAACCAAGTGTTTCCCACAATACTCACCCTTTTAGCTCCTGCAACTCCACGTACCACACCTTGCTTATCTGGTTGTCGACGAAAACTAACAGGGAGGAATGTAGGGTTGGGGTTTTGTATATGATGAAGGTACAAAAGGGCGTGGGTTTGTTTGTGTGTTGTGTATGAGTCGAAATCAAGAGAACATAAGAACCAAGTGAGATAACGAAGTATAGTGGTATCTGAGTTGTGTTGTTGCTGCGGTTTCAAAGAATTATGCATGGTCTTCATATTTACACATACATTGGAATGTATAGTAACTTGTTCTTAAGTCACATTCTTGTGTAACCACATTCAAGGTAAAGGATATTTGGGTTTCTACATAGTCAATGTACAGGGATTTAAAGGGGGGTACTGTTGGAGGCGTGTAAGCAAAACTAAGAGAAAGGAAGGCAGTCTATATATCACGAGTGTGTTTGGGGTTTCACAAAGAAATCATGGGCTTTACTCGTTGGTTAAAAGGGATAAAAGGAGTTTAAGGAGACCTTGTAGGGATTTGGTATCTTTTTATTTGCATTATACGGTTTGAGGGCTTGCACAAGGGTATACACGATTTAAATTGGCTAAATAGTATGAGCACATGGGTTTTTATCTAACTTTTATTTAGTTCCCTAATTTATAAAAGTTGAAATTTTTGTGAAGTTTATTTTTAATGGATTTTTACCTTGATAGAATTAGGTAAACGTGACCAAGTACTTTTCTTGTCGTGAAAATGAATTACATAACGAATATGAAGGGATCAAGTGAGGGCTTAATGGGTTTAGGTTACGTCTTTAGCTAAACGCTAATTTTTGTGCCTACGCGACTTAACTAAAGCGGTTTAGATGTATAGCTACGCGAAATGAGCTAAAATCTAATAAGAAAAATTAAATAATGAAAACTCGGAGTCTTAACATGACCGGAAATCACGGGGTGTTATAGATGGAAGAAGTAAAGAAGCAATACCCGATGACGCAACCGCCAAACCAATCTTTTCTTCAGAACGCAAAGTGCTAATAATAGTTTTCCACAGAAAAGTCTTACCTGTTCCTCCGTGTCCATACAAAAATATAAGCTCTTGCTGCTTGTTCAATTTGGCATCAATGATGAGATCATATATCTTTCGCTGCTGAGTGTTTAACTTTGGGACCGACTCATCTCTTTCTTGCATCAGTTCTTGTTGATTGTAGTTTTTTTCTTCCATAAGTAACCTATTAGCCAACATATCTATTAGGTCCTAAGGAGGCAATGGTAGACCAAAATGTTGTAACGACTTGCCACAATCGCTTAAAATTATCTCTAATTCGTAAAGTATGTATCCTTAAAGAGTTTGATCACATAGATGACAATTCGGGATGTTTACCCTTTCTGAAACTCTTCTGGGAATATCGTGGCCCATTTCCGCATAATACTTTCTCCAAAGTTTAGAAGGGTTTGTAACATAATTGTGAATAAGAATGTGGGAAAATACAAATCTTAGCTCTGACGACATTGCAGACACACTTGCTTCCTGCATTGCAATGTCCCACTCTTTATCATCACCAAGTAAGTCTAACGCCTCGCACGCAGCTCGACACGTGGGATAGAAGACGTCGTTTATGGTTTGCACATCAATAAACTCTGTGCAACCCTTTTTGTGATATAGTAGCATTCGAAAGTAAAAAAGTTCATCTGATGTTGGATGAACATACGCAAGACGACCAATAGATGATTTACTATTATGCCGTCGTGTCCAGATTTTCTGATCATCGTACCATACAAACTCCGAAGGGAAATCCTGGTATGTCAAATGTCGCCCATCTTGGTTAGCTTCATTATAGGCGAACCACTCAGTAAGTGTGGTGCTAGTTCGGCTAGGGAGGTTAACAACGAACTCCAGCTTATCTCTGTCTCTGAAGGTAATCCTTTGCATGCCTCGCAGATGAACGGCCAATATCTGCACAACGGGTTCTCTACGGTGAATGTCAAATTTTAGAATTCTCCAATATGCTTCGTGTGCACATACAAACCGACCTTCAAGGTAGTTCTGAATTTTTTCTATTGGTGGGCGTGAGGGGCCTGGTATATTCGATGACTCGCCAAGAGGCTTAGAGACCAGGGCAAAGATTATGTCTATACCCTTTGAGTTATACTTGAAAAGATACTTTATGAGCATACTCCACCCATAATACTCGACGTTAATGTGGGCCTCGAACGCTAAGATCAATGCCCGGTTGTATGGAACCACACAGATGTTGTCTAAGCCGAATTGATGTTTAGTTGTAGAAATGCTTGTGTCTCTTCTTTGGTAATGAACATGGCCTTTGTCAACAAAAAATGTATGAGACGTGTATTTCTTCGGGAAATTCTAGCTACACTATCACCTTTCATATACGGAGCACTCATCTTGGCTGCACCACATGGTCCATGCATCATCAGCTCGAAAACAACTCTATAACCTTGAGGATCAATTTCTGGATCTGGTAGTTCCGCTGAGATAAACCGATCTACATCTTGAGCTTCTTTTATCTTGCTCTCTGAATCGACCCACGGTAAGGTATGACAATGTGGTAAACCCCTTTTTTGAAACTCCACCGTGTACAGAACTGCTAGAAAAAACAGATGTTAGAAAAACTGTTGGACCAAACATAAATGAACTAACCACATCTAAAAAAGGATATAGTATAATACCTCCCGTCACTTCACCAAAGTTTTTTCTGTCTTTAAAAAAGCAAGCAAAGCTTGTATTTTTTGCTCAAAAACTCGGCAAACGACACCTGCTCTATCAGAAGGGGTTAAATATGGATAGTCAGCCATATACCTTTTGATTTCTGGCCAGTTTACATTGCATGTGAATGTGATGAAAAACTTAGGGTTTCCTAACTTCTGACAAATAGCCAAAGCGTCTAAGTAGTGTGCATACATGTACCGTGGCCCTCCCGTAAAAGACATCGGGAGAATTATCCTTCCTCCAACTTCATATCCATCCCGTTCGCCTCTAGAAATAGCATCATATAACCCCGAAAGATGATCACCTCGAATATCCTTCTGCTTCTTTCGGATAAAATCTAACCGATTTTGCTCAATGGCACAAAAAACCCCAACCACGTATTGTTGAAAAAGCCTGCCCATTCTGAATATCAAATTGTATTCCTTGACACGGGGATGCAACGGGTACGCGTAATATGATAACATCGTTACTCACCGTTCTTGTCTACTACCATTAGCTGCCCTGAGTTTCAACTCGGTGTGAAACCTAACTTGACCATAGATGAAAAGTAGGGGGAACTGCAATGACATATAAGACTTATGAAGCTTATTGATTCTCTTAGGCGGACCGTCTTTCTCTTGGATTATGATATCAAAGTCTGTGCTGCTTGTAACCCCGTTGTCGAAGACTACTGCTCCTAGAGTGTTTGACGTCGAAAGCTCATAGCCGCGTGCCCCTTCAGCATTGTACAATCTTATCTTGAATTCCGGAACATGAATGTCCCCGCACTTATCTCTCGATGTCCTAAATAGCTGCACTAACTGATTGTGAGCATCCAAAAAATGAATAAGACCTTCTACTATATCCGGGTCCAAGTCGCTATCGTCTATACCGCCAAAATGCCTCAGTCTATTTTCAACTTCGTGATCCGTGTCGTAGATATACAGCTGCAAAAACCTCGAAGATTCACCTGGGGGAGGACATAACGATCCTATCCAGTGATAGATTTGGCCTGAGACTTTGAAAACATAGGGATATCTTCCCCGATTAATCGAGTCATAAACTTTGGCTCCAAAGGAAGTCATGGAAAACATTTGATTGTACGCCCTGATGTTCTCCATAAAATATTTGTTTTCAAGGAGATTCTTGAAGTACTCAGGTGGATCAGGGCTGGGCTGCATGTAAGTTTGTCCTCCCCCACAACATAAGTAGTACTCAGGCCTGCGATAATTAGAATGCCCCTTTAGATGTTCCCCAAACCAAAACGCGGCCCCGCAATGATGACATTGCTGGTCACAGTCCCCCAAATCAGCATAAGCATACGTCCTCCCTGAATTCAAAACCCGACAACCAATGAGTATGCCAAAACATAGACTCACAACAATAATAGTAAATGTGAAAACATGAGCCATATTAAAAAAGTAATTCATGAAAAAAGTTAAATACCTCGACCTTGACCAGAACTACATCCTTCCCCATCGTCACACATAACAGCAACAGATCGTCTATTTGTAGCTCTTGGAGCTGTTTGCCGAACTCTTTTTGAGGGAGACTCTACAACTGGTATGTTTCGCTGTCTTTTCTTATGTACATTTAAAACAATACCACCAACACGGTCGAAATCTATGAAAACCAAAAAAACAAAGCATAAACACCACCTAAAAAAAGAAGAATTAGCGCCTGTATGCAATCATCAGCCTACAACATAGAAAGCAAGGAAAAAACACCTTCAGGTTGTCTAGAACTGCAACCTTCCTCATTAACACAGGAAACTTCTTCAGCCGCTGCATTCAGATGTGCTCTATCATGTGAAGGACCAACTCCTTCAGTAACATTCAACCTGAGAAAAAAACACCAATAACAAAGAATAAGCATCAAGTAAAAATTTCACACACAACGAACGATCTTTGTTGGAAAACAAACGCTAACCTTAGAGGCTTGTTGAAGCTAGGCTGTGAGTTTACAACATAAGCATCACGAACAACGTTCACAGAAGGTGTAGACAATCGTGTGACGGTATTCTTTCCTCACATATCAGAGTATTTCTCAAACACCTCTAAATCAGAGTGCTCAACCACACCAAAATTGCTATAAGTTGCAAATGGAGGTACATCCAAAGAACACTTCGCCAATACATTTCGTCCACAAAGTTGAGGATATCTACTAAACGCATCACAGGAATTGGATGCCGGCAACTTGCGCTTGAGACAACCTGAAGCAGAATCTTGTCCGCCTGATTACACCATGAAGAAACCAAAAAAGAATAATTAAAATCAGAAATTACAAAATCCTAAACTAAATAAACTTGTGACAAATTACAGTTACCTTCAACAGGGGAATCACAACTGGAATTTAACAACTAAAATCGACCACTAACGTCAGAACGTACAACTTGTGTAGTTACCTCACACGGTTCAGTCATCGGACGGATATGGGAAGACTCATCATGATTATCAAGATCAGAGGGTATGGAAGTATGTAAAGACTCATCATGATTATCAAGATCAGAGGGTATGGAGATTGGATTCTCAGATGACTCAACATTATTAGTTTTAGGTAAAAGTTTTCTCTTCCACTTCATAACTCGATAGAGATTAAAACAACCAACAACGACAAAAAGCGAACGCAAAAGCATCTTTAAAAACAAACAGTCGAAAATAACAAAGCGAATAACAAAAGGTGTTTTAAAATATAGTTTATCAACAAAAAATATATTTAGAAACAATCCCAAAATAAAAACAAACATTCACAACTAAAATAAGAACACTATGATTATGTCGAAGGAGGTGTTTGTTTCAGCTTATATAATCGGCCTATAGATTATTTGGTTTTGGGCTTATGTGTCCTAACATTGCACAATACTCTTTAGTTTCATCATTTATGCACATATTTGATAAAAATTAGGTTCTGTTAAACATCAATTCGAAAAGTTTCAAAATAAGCCACCAAAAATGAGCTTATGAAACATTAGCCCCAAACCAAATAAGCCATAAGCCGGTTATATAAGCGGAAACAAACACCCCCTAAACTATGATGTATCTTAGTAAGCACCTTGTATGCCTAACATTGCACAATACTCTTTAGTTTCATCATTTATGCACATACTTGATAAAAATTAGGTTCTGTTAAACATCACATTTAATGTGTACATACTTGATAAAAATTAAAGTCATTAAAACAGCACATTTAAAGAGCCATCAACAAAAACAAAATAATTCAGACCACAAACATAATACCACATTTAAAAAAGAACAATTAACAACATAATATACCACATTCAAAGATGAATAACTAAGAACATAACAAAATTGATACCAACAACATAGCACAATTCAAACCAACAACATAGCACATTTAAAGAATAATCAAGAACAAAAAACAATTCAGACATAAAAAAAATATTTAACGAAACATACCAAAGATAAAGAAACAATGTTCTTCCTGAGAACACACAATTGACCGACAATTAGTGTATATGAATCACGTGAATCACTAAGAATACTAAAATGTGGATTACAGCTGTCCATCATGCAGCTTAATACCATTGTTAGTGGAATGGTTAGTGGAAATTAGCTAGGCACCTACGATCTTCACTCACACACATACCTACGCTCCCACCGGTAAAGATAATACCATTACATTGGGTCAGGTCAAAACCCCCAATTGTGAAACGGCTGTTGATATGTGTATGTATATATATATATATATATATATATATATATATATATATATCAAAAACCGGGTTGACCCGAGTCACTTCAAATCTGGCAGGTCTAATCGGATTTCGAAAATATAAACCCGGTTTAATTTAACCTGTTTTTTTTCAACCAGAACCGGTTAAACTGGTTGAACCAGCCGGATCAAACCGGGTTTCAAAACATAAATCCTCAAACTTTTATCATTTTCCGTTTATAACCGATATACTTTTTTTTATCACTACGGGTATGTTTGGCGACACGTAGAAGTAGCAGTAAGCAGTAGCAGTAGCAATAGCAGTAAGCAGTAGCAGTTAGCAGGAGCATCAGTAAGCAGTGGCTGTTTGTTTAAAAAGGTGTTTGGTAACGTAGCGGTAAACTGTAATTATAAAATATAAAATTACAAAAAAGGCATATAACCCAATTAAAGAAATTATTAATCTTATATTTGAGGGTATAAATGTAATTTTATAACAAACTGCTAGGAGCAGTTTTAAAATGCTTCTCCAACAAGCATTTGAGATTAGAGCAGTTAAGCAATATTCAAATGCTTGTTGAGGTGTTGCCAAACAAGCTTTTTATCTAAAATGCTCACCGCTTGTCGCTCCTAAACGCTTGTTGCCAAACACAGCCTACTAGGGGTGAGCATCGGGTCATAACCGACCCGAACCGACTAAAACAGAAACCGATTAATGGATTTTCGCAAACCGAGAACCGAACCGATTGAACCATATATAAACCAAACCGAACCGAATAAACTCGGTTCGGCGCGGTTCGGTTCGGTTTAGTAGTTCGAACCGACTAAATGTCGGGTTTGAGCCGAACCGAACCGAACCGACTAAACCGAGATACATATCCAAAACCGAAAACCGAACCGAATAAGCTCGATTCGGCTCGATTTGTCGGTTCGGGTCGGTTATACACTACTCGTTTATTCCCATACATATAACGTCGTTTTCATCGAGTTTCAGATCAGTTGCATCATCACTCGGTAAAATTCTCAGTCACCTCAATCTATCTCCATTTTTCCATTTCATAAACAACACCATTATATTCCATTCCATTAAAATAATAAATAAATAAATAAATAAATACAACATATATATTATTTGATCTACGTTATTTCCTTTGAATGTTTGACTGCTGGTGTAATAATATTTTAATGAAAGTAAGATGCAAGGTATAAGTATATGCATCAAAGGAAACATAATAACAAATTTAAATATTAAAAACCAAGGTCTGATCGAATTCAGAAACAAAGCAATCAGTGTCTGCATGAGTCAAAACGAAAGACGTAACTGTTTCGGGCTGCGATTCGGGTCTGGGTCTGATTCCGGGTCGGGTGCAATGGGTGTTGAGCTGGGGCGTGTTGGTTCAGGCGGTGTTAATATGTTCAGATCATCTGCTAAGTACAGATTAGCCAAGGCCCAGTTTTCTGGTTTGTCTTTCTATTACTTTTTTTATTCATTTATATAATTTCCTGATTTTTGATGCTGAAATACGTTTAATTTAATATGTTCGATTAGTTTGAGTATGTATTCAGATGAGCTTGTTTGTGCCATAGTGATAGAGTAGTTTACATAATACAAGTTTTGTTTTGTACAGGATAAACATTTGAAAATGTATCCGACTTGCTACTTAAAGTCTTTGTTGTGTAATCAACTGTTTTTTTTAACAAACTTCTTATATATCCTATTGTGTGTATGCTTACCGGTAAAGTTTGTATATTAAATAAAAAGAAAAAAAATAGTTCATTACACAACAAAGATTTAAGTGGCATGTTGGATACATTTTTAAATGGTTATCCGTTTAAGCCGCAAATATATGGATTGTTAAGTAATACAAAACAACTGTCCCATCATGTTACAAGTCTAGTAATTCAAAGTTGCCTTTAGAGAATTGAGGCTCTTAGAACACGTTAGACCATGTACGGTCGATTATCCTACACTTGCTCAAAACCTCCCTTGATTAGTTGAGTTTAGTTATCATTGTTATTAGGTGTATGTTTTAATGCATCCATAGTTTTGGACAAAGAAGAAAACAATAGTGCTGTTCCAAAAATAATAAGAAGAAAACAATAGTTAATGAAATTTTGCGTCATTTTTAATTTTATGGCAATTTCGTGAGAGGCTACGCATTCATTTTCTATTGGTAAATACTAAATTATTTATAGGCTTGTTTTCATCATTACAAGTTATTGATCAGCAAGATTAGTTTTATGTTGTTACTGTATTCTGGACTGTTGGTTAGTGACGTAATGGTGAAACACTTGATCGAGCTTAGTGTTAAGATTACCATGTTTTGTCACTAGGATATTATGGCAAATTATTAATCGTGAAACACTTTACTGGACATAGTGTAGGGCAAAATATCCCAATTTTCAATAAAGAGTGGAGTACATTTGCTGCATTGCAGTCGTGATTTGCCATGATTTAGTTGGTACGATGGCGTCAGTGTCTTGTAGGTAAGGGGTTGGTCGTTGGTGTAATAAACCTTTGGAGGTGGTGGAAATTGTTGCTCATTGTTTTACTGTGACAGATGCATAACAAATAAAACAATCATCATTTTTGGACTTGACGACGGAATAGAATGAACCGAGCAATCGAATCAACAAAGTGGTGGAATGGATCAATATATCCCGTTATCATATTTAGTGGACATGTAGGAATGAGATGGATTTCAGTAAACATGTTTAGTTTTGTCTCTACATTATAACATTACAGATTAACCATATTAATACGCAAGAAAAAGATCTCTGACCATGGAATGAGAATCAGCTAAAGAGTAGAATCACATTCCTTTAGGAATGGTCTATTCCGTTCAAACTAACAGAACAAACAACCTTTTCCTTTACAACAAAAGCGACAATTCTAATCCTTCTCTACTAGTTGCCGCATACCAAACGCTACCTAAGCTGTTGAACCAATACTTTGACATTGATTTATCGCTCTTGCTAGCTAGAGTCATCAATTGAAGGCATTTTTTGTTGCTAGTTGATATAAAGATCATTATTTTCTAATAAGCAACACATTTAATGATATTCTATTAGATGAAGATATAGAAGAAATCACTCCTCTCAACAGCCCATCAAGATCTTCTGGTTCAGTTTTGCCATATGTTGGTGTTGCTAGTTTGGGAGCAATACTATTTGGATATCATTTAGGGTATGTGCCACAACATTCCTAGATAATTTCACATCCACAAAGTGATCCAGTTAAATCATTATTAGGTTCTTTCAGTGTGGTGAATGGTGCCCTTGAGTACCTTGCAAAGGACCTTGGTATTGTGGAAAACACTGTTTTACAAGGTAAGTTATGCTGAGTAATAAGCTATCCGTACATTCCGTCTCCCTTATTACCTCATGTTATGTGTTTGTCTTGTTTATTTGATTGATTCTTTAATCGCTGTGCAGGATGGGTTGTTAGCACACTTCTTGCTGGTGCCACTGTCGGTTCATTTACAGGGGGGTCACTTGCAGACCATTTTGGAAGAACAAAAACTTTTATATTGGATGCAATCCCACTTACAGTTGGAGCATTTCTTTGGTTAGATATACTTGAAATTGTTCCTATAATTTTGTTATGTTTGCCTAATATACATATGCAACTGTCCCTGATATAATATTCAACTTCTCCAGTGCCTCAGCGCAAAATGTAGAAACTATTATTATAGGCCGCTTGCTTTCTGGCTTTGGAATCGGCATATCATCTGCCATCGTCCCTCTGTATATATCCGAGGTAACTCGAACATTAACTTCTGTGTAACATCCTTACTTTTTTTTACATGACACCCTTCTTTTGTTTAGATTTCACCGACTGAAATTCGCGGTACACTTGGATCTATCAACCAGTTATTTATTTGCATTGGGATTCTTGCAGCTTTGGTGGCTGGATTACCCTTAGCCAGGAACCCTTTATGGTACTTTCTTAATCTCTGTTCATTTTCTTTTTGGTTATTCCTTATCTACATTTGTTCTGCAGGTGGAGAGGAATGTTTGGCATTGCTGTTATCCCCTCCATTTTATTAGCACTAGGAATGGCTTTTTCTCCAGAGAGTCCTCGTTGGCTTGTTCAGGTTCTGCTTAACATGAACACTCTTTATGTAAATTGTTTTAATGGCGACTCATCATTTCCATAATGCGTATATTTAAAGGGGTTTTATGGTGCACTTGCAGCAAAGGAAAATACCCCAAGCTGAGCAAGCAATTATAAAACTGTATGGAAAGAGTAGGGTCACAGAACTTATCGCTGATTTAAGTGCATCTAGTCAAGGTTCTGATGAACTAGATGCTGGTTGGTTTGATCTGTTCAGTCGACGGTATTTCAAAGGTATACCACCCAGAAATCATTACCTATTTAAGTTTTATATTGTGAAAAACTGACATGTAATAATCGGTTTACGACAGTTGTGAGCGTTGGTGCTGCACTTTTCTTGTTTCAACAGTTGGCTGGAATAAATGCTGTTGTATATTATTCTACTTCAGTTTTCCGGAGTGCAGGAGTTTCGTCGACTGTCAAGCAAGTGCCTCTTGTTGGGGCAGACAAATTCGTTGTTGGATAATCCTCATTTTTAAGCATTTCTATTTGCAGTTGACAAACAGCTATATACTCTTAGGATCACTTGAAACTCCTACAATATTTTTTGCAGCGACAATGATAAGCATCTTCATCTTCTTTGATGGACAAAAAAGGACGTAAAAGTCTTCTTGTCACAAGCTTTTCTGGAATGGTATCAATTTATATATATACACGCTAAACCATGTTATTTAAGCCTTCTATTTTTATTCATATTTTTATTTTTTTGGCAAAGGCTGCTTCTATGCTGTTGCTCTCTTTGTCCTTCACTTGGAAGGTCCTGGCACCTTTTTCTGGACCACTTGCTGTCATCGGGACCGTCTTGTGAGTCAAAGTATCGATTCTATCAGTTTATTAATGTTAACCATGGTTCTATATTTACCATTTTACTTTTGGCCAGGTATGTGCTCTCATTCTCACTTGGTGCTGGTCCAGTCCCTGCTCTCTTACTTCCCGAGCATATCTCGCTTCTATCTAGAATTCAGGTAGCAGAAAAGCGTGGCCTGTGATCACTCTGCATGCATTGGGTAAGCTGGGAGTAAACAAATAGCAACTATATGGTCCTTTTGACTAACTAATGGTTATTCTGCGATTTATCAGATAACAAACTTCTTCATTGGCTTGTGTTTCTTGAGCGTTGTGACTCAATTTGGTATAAGCAAAGTGTACCTTGGATTCGCCACTATCTGTATTCTTGCTGTTATGTACATAGCTTCTAACGTTGTAGAGACAAAGGGGCGATCGTTGGAGGATATTGAACGTGAACTTAGCACACCCATTTGATACAATCAGCATGATAATCTTGATAACTAATAAGGTGAGACAACTTTAGAGCTCATTTGATCCTGTGGAGTTTTGGTTTATTTGTTCATGGTTTGAAAGTTACAGCAATGCAGGTTATTGATATTGGGCTGCGATTGTTCAGATTGTTAGTGAGATTTCTAAATCAACATTTGAAGTCTTGGCGTGTTCCATCCAAATTTCATACCAAACACTAGTGGTTGTAGTGTTAATATGCAGTGTTGGCTACTGCATAGAATATGCTAAAACGAGCATCAAATTATCGTCTTGAATCGGATATTGGGTCTCGAGGATTAAAGTTACCCTATGACCAATCCTTGTTCTGTTTATTAGGCTATTCTAGTCTTTTCTTAAGTTTTGATTCAGCTTTAGTTTTCATTACCGTAAAACAAACATATGGACTTTTATCAGTGTATCTTTGGAATAATATCTATGACAAAGATCTATAATAAAAGGTTCAGATTGTCCGTTCGGAAGCATGTTATGCAGATAATTTATAAGAAAAATGTATGTGGCTAAAAATTCTTAAATTATGCTTTATAAAAGTCCTTTTATCACCATTCTGGTTCTGATTAAAGTTGTCAAACTTATTTTCATTATTTGACGTATATGTCAAGGGTTAATGTAGGGTGATTTTGGTTCCTTAAAAAACATTCTACATCGAAGAATTTGTAAATAAATGTCTTTGATACGACAATATAAAGTACTTTTCTGTGTCAATATCTGTTGTCCATGTTATTATTTTTGCTTGTCCCAAAGTTACTTTTCATTTCTAATTAATTCTACGAATCAGTGATAACATGTATCAATAAAATTTTGTTAACGATATATAGATAGAATTTCAATAAGTCGACGCAATAAGAAACTTAAGAAATGTTATAATTTACATCTGACATTAAAAAGAAAAATGGGTTTGGATTATCTGTTGACTTTTTATTGGTTAAAAACTAAAAACAAAAGTAACGTAAGTTGCTGATTTCCCATAGTCCTAAAGGCAAAGGTTGAATTTTCATAAAAAGTACTATAGGTCATAGAAGAAAAGTAATCGCGTGAACACTTTTGTGGTGGCAAAACTTGCAAGTATTTGATTCAACTTAAAGCTTAATAAACGATATATACTTGACTATGACAACATATACAGATGGTTCTATCTCTCATATTTTAACCATTTCTTTCTTATCACTCTATTTGTTCGCCATGAAGAACGAAGTTCTTTTAAATTTTTATCCGAATAGAATGGTTCTTTTAAAGGAACAAAACTGCAACACAAAACAAGAGGTCGACCTCTCAACGACTCTAAAACTACAGCTAGGAATTACAAAAGAGAACAAGATATGGACGTCATTACAAACACAAAAATAATCCAACAAGTACGCATAACCTGTTACGGACAGTCACACAATAGTCATAAATTTACGTGGTTACTGATTTAAGACCATCGCGTAAAAAGCAATAACACAATTTACTTAGGCAGCAGCAACTTAGGATTTTTAAAGTCTTGGTCAACTTCCTGATTTTAGGATTGGTCATACTAGGTTGTGTAGGACAAATGTATCATAGCCTAACTTATGCTCTAAGTTCCACTACTTGTTTCAACGCTCCTTGTCAATTTATATCGTACCTAAATGGGTTGACATTTTTGTGAAATTAACATGGCTGGTCATGATACCAAAAATGAATTTCCTGCAAAAACCTTTAACCTTTCTCATTCCAAAATTTCCCTTCTTCACTTGTTTATCTTCTTGATTGGCTTGTCGGTTGGTTTCGTTTGTGCTTTCTATATCCAAAGCTTCTTTGCAGCCAACCTAATCTCCGTTTTTTCCGTTCTCCCATCAATATCACCACCAAAAGTACCTCCAACACTTTTGACGCCCATCAGGTTTTTAACGAACAAACAAATACCCAGGATGCACAATATGAGTGATGAAGATCTAGTAACGAGTGTGATGAAAGTTTCGACCGAGAATGCCACCACCCCTCATAAGGTTGCATTCATGTTCTTGACTCCAGGGAGAATGCCATTTATACCCTTGTGGGAACTATTCTTCAAAGGGCATAAAGATCTTTTCACCATTTACGTCCACACTCATCCTTCTTACAATGAAACCATTCCTCGACATTCTGTTTTCCATGACACAAGAGTTACCAGCCAGGTTAGCGTTTCAAATCGTAAACTAAAAACAAGTTAGTGTACGTGTTTAACTATATGCATCTCTCGTATCAACGTTTGATTTAATAACTAATACATAATTTACAAATCTATAAAAACAAAATACTTGATTGGAAATGGATAAAGAAAACAAGTAATCCAAGATAATTCAGTATATATCTTTCAATTGGTAAATAGTTTGGTTTATTTTTGTAAAATAATTCTTAATATCATGTATCCCTATGATGCAACATTTATAACAAAAGCAAAATAATACATTGATGTCAATTCTGCATGAAAGTAGAAAGCTGCAATATCTTTCCTTAGAACAGTAAGCCACATAAAATAAATTAACTGAGGACAATACAAAATGAAACCATGAATCCAGCTAAAGACACAGCCAGACGACGTCAAGACTTCTCACAGCGTGATTAAACAAACAGACGTACCTAAGATGCACTCTTGTTTTATGATAAAGAGTATTTGATGCACTGTAATTAAATGCCTCATCTTTGTATTATTTTGCAGCCGGTGTATTGGGGTGATATTTCAATGGTAGATGCTGAAAGGCGACTACTAGCCAACGCTCTCCTTGACCCCTTGAATCAAAGATTCGTGTTACTATCTGATTCATGCATTCCTTTATTTAACTTCACCGCAACTTACAATTATCTCATTAGCTCAAACTTAAGCTACGTAAGCTCTTATGATGAAAAAGGAAAATCTGGACATGGTCGTTACAATTCACAAATGTGGCCTGACATTACAATCCATGATTGGCGAAAAGGGTCACAATGGTTTGAAGTTAACCGCACTCTCGCTTTAGGGATTGTTGCTGATAAAAAGTACTATAGTCTTTTCAAAGAATTTTGTCATCGACCATGTTACAATGACGAACACTATTTACCAACATTAGCAAACATCTTATACGGGGAAATGAACTCGAACCGTAGTGTTACTCATGTTGATTGGTCGAAAGTAGGACCCCATCCTAGAAGATATGTAGCGAGTGAGATTACAGCAGAGTTTTTAAATTCAATTCGATTTGGATCTAAAGAATGCATTTATAATGGTAATCCGGCATATATGTGTTTTCTCTTTAGTAGGAAGTTTACATGGGGTACTTTAAAGCCGCTATTAACGTTTGCTCCATTGTTGTTTGGCGTGAATCCTTAAAGACTAGTTAGGAACTTTAAGCAATGTCACAACTTATTCTCATGTGCGCTTTAATCGCCATGTAAAGGACATCAAAGGAGATTGTGTTTATGATTGCAAAGATACTTAAACAAGATATTAGATATGCAATTAAGAAACACCCATGCCTAAATGCCTAGAGATGACGGCATGCTGTAGTATTCAATTTTAAAGGAAATCATAAGACCATATCCATTTCTGGAGTCGTTTTAATATTATATTATATTGAATTTGTTTTTATTTTTGTTGTGTACTATCTTAATGCAAATATTACGATAATTTATACAATTTTTTTGTCTTTTATTGATGACAAACATGTAACTTGTAATGCACAACGTAAAATGCGCAAGTTACTCGTAACCAAAAATCATCAAAGCATACATCCATCAACTTCTCTTAACATCTCAAGTACGCTTCAACACAAGTTTGAATATGTTTGTTATATTGCATTATGATCAAACTATTTAACAAACCATAGAGAATGTCTAAATAATATTTTGGTATCACCACGTAAAAGTTAACGTAAACATTTTTATTTAGACATAAGTTTCCACTTGACACATATCATTTTAGGTAAAAATAAAAGTACCATAAAACTTGATTTATGATCAAAGAAATATTTTTATACACTTTACATTTTACAAGAGCTAGACATTCTTTCACAAGTTTATACAAATCATTTTAATTAAATGTAAAATGTTCAAATAAATTCAAAATTTGAATTCAGCCTTCTAAAAGCCTAATCTGGAAAGATTATGGCAAGATTTGTAAGTAACCACAAAAAGACAAAAATCAGATGTCCGAATGTACAAACGGTTTCCTTATCGATAAGAAAATCGTCGCACCGTGGAGAAGTGTGTATGATTTCTCTTGCCTATAAATAAAGCTCATTTGCACACTTCAAGAACAACTTTTTCCACACACTCGAATATGATTTTTCTGCTATGTCTAACACATTTTCATACCCTTAAAACCACTTTTAATCCTTGATCATAATGCTTCTAACTCTCATTTGTTGTAAGCATACTTCTACTTGATCCTCCATCCTTGCAAGCTTAAAGATCTTGCCATTAACATCCACCTCGAGCATAATTGCACATGAAGATCTACCACAACAAGCTTGATGAACTTGTCATCTTCATTCTAATCAATGACATAATGCTTAGTGACTTCGATGTTTAGATTAAGCACTTATATCCAATTGACACTATCATATCCAATTGACACTATCTCTTGGATCTCACATTGTATACGCATAATTTAGATTAGAGATTAGGTGGTTTAGGTGTTTAGACCTTAAATCACAAGGTTTGTTATATTGGCCCATAAACATAACGGATTTGGTTGTATCCGAAGAAGAACTTGACATTTAGCTTAGTGTCGAAAAATATTGTAAGCGACGTAAGATTTTTTTATGTTGGGCCATACACATAACGGGTTTTGGTTGTACCCGAAGAAGGACTCGACATTTAGCTTAGTGTCGAAAAATATTGTAAGCGACGTTGTAATCTTTTCTCCGCCGTGAATGTAGCTTGTTGATTAGTGAAGTAACTCTCGAGTTGGGGACTCGAGGAGCGGAGTAGGGCGAAGATGAGATTTGTGACCGAACCATTATAAATCATCGTGTTTGGTTTGCGCTTTCTTTTACTTATCGTTTTACGTTTACATTTGCATTTATCGCTTTTGTCACATCCCCAAAGTATGTGCAGCGGAAGGTAATCAGGGGCGTGACTTCATAGCACAAAGTCACAAGTTATAAAGAACGACCTCTACATGAGTCGTTTTAAAAATAATGTTTGATATCATTTAAAAGTTTAACAAAATGACACAGTTTCCAAGAGTTCACAACGTAAGAACATAAAGATTTTAGTACATAACCAAACATTTATAAGTAATGCAATAAATCTTCAATGTGATGATGTCGCAAAATGTAACTCTAGAATGATGCTTCAAAATGCTATCCAAGTACCATGCAGTCACGGACCTGAGAAATACATGCTAAAATGTCAACATAAATTTGGTGAGTTCATAGGATTCAGTATTCAGTAACATTTAGTAAAAGTAGTATGGACCACAAGATTTCCGAGTATGGACATCATAACGAATACAATGTCATAAGAAAAGTATTTACTATTGCACTAAGATCATGACACCGAAGCCTTAAGTAAAGTTCAAGTTGTTACAAGTTTGCCCCGGTAGGTACTTTGCCAAACACCTAGAGTTTCTCAAATGAAATGCTTCCGTTTGACCAGTACGGCCGGTCAAGTGAGAGCTACCAACACCCGAACGAGGAAGTTCAATCCAAAATAGATATATTTACGGCATTCGCGCTTACATAAAGTAATTAACGGTTCATGATAGTGGGGACTTCATGGCAATAGGTAACTTAGGCTAATATGTAAAAAAATTAAAGTACTTGTGTCCGTAAGTAAAAACAAGCATTGTATTCTCACTCCAAGTGTTTCAAATGAAGTATAAAGCGAGTAAAAGTGAGGCTATGAAGCTCACCTCAAGCAATAAGGTGATACGATAGTAGTACGAGTACAACGAATCAACGTATTCTAACCGCGACCTAGTTATATAATAAAGCGCTATAAGTTTACAATATGAAGTGAAACGAATGCACATGGGTTTTATAAATGTTTATCACCCTTATATACTTGTAATGAAGTGTTATAAAGTTTACACATGTAAAAACACATAGAAAATACCAAGAAACATAAATTTATACCAAAACAGTAAGCTAAAACCTACTGCCCATAATGTTAACCTAACTTTCCGAGGTCGCACCTCACTCGTTTCTTAATGAAATTAGTCCGTTAAAAAGCATAGATTGTAGGTTTTTGAGTTGTCTTTTCAAAAATGTAAGTTTTACAGGTTGGTTTAGAGCTTAAGTGTTCCATAAGTGCCTCACAACACACGGATGTCAAAATTCTTTTTGGGACAGAAAGTTTATACATTTTGTTTTGGTCATAACTTCTTCATTACTGAACCTTTTTAGATGATTCAAGTGGCTGTGTTTAAGTCTATGTCTTGGCTAAAAAAATTTCAAAAGCCACTGCTTGCCAATTGGTATGTGTTTAATTACACATACCTTTTACCTTTAAAAACAAGCTAAAATAACCAAAACGGACTTAAAATGCCAAAAATATGCTTGTTTTGCTAATTGTGTTGTGCAGGAACGGATATCTAAGAAAAGGACGAAAAACGAAGCCAAAACGACAAAACCGGACACGGAATGGAAAAACATGGTAAAGACAAAGTCAAGACAAAACTCAAGTCTGAAAAAGTCAACCCCGACAAATCCAAAAGTCAAACCCGAAGCCATAAATGAAGAAAAATAAGTTTAGGGGCCAAAATTGCCAAATCCCTAACTTATTTAATGAAGAAAATGAAGAAAACACTTGTGAGGGACCCAAACTGCCAAATCATCAAAGTACACCTATGAGGGACTTAATCTGCCAAGGCTTGAAACTATTAACCACCAAGGACGTGTGATGCAAAGACCCTTATAACAATAAGGGACTAAACATGGCAAACCCCAAAACTTTTAACACCACATAGACTGAATTTGTAAAACCACTTATATTCTTTGAGGGCTACCTTTGCCAAGTCCCCAAAGTTTAAACCTGTTATAAACACTGTTTATCTTCACCACCGTTTTCCCGCCAAACTTCTTAACCCCACAACCTGTCCCTTTCAAGCTTCGTTGACTCCCCCACAACACTCCAAACCCTTCACAATCCATAAACCCCACCCCCACATGGTAAAGGTTCACGCTGGCAATCCTAGGTCTTACATTCGATCAAAGGCTGTGATTTATTGATTGGGCAACACTCAAGATTAAGGGCTCAGATTGGTTTTGTGTTTCTACACACACAACAAACACATATCCTCACTTTTCTCAGCAAAGAAGCACAAGAAGATGAAGACAAAAAGACAGAAGAGAGACCCTAGCTCGTTTTCTATATAAGTCTTTGTAAGCCCTTGAGGCAAAGGAGTTCAGTTTTAGCTTTTAAGAAATAGTCTAACTAGTATAGCTTTCTACTTTACTTGTAATGTTTTTTTAAGTTCAATGAAATTCAATTTGTGTTCTAAGTTTTAAGTTATCTTGTGTTACTAAAAGTTCATTTAAGCTCTTATTTACCATCTTAATATTCTGCTTTTACTCTAAAAAACTTAAGTAAAACAATCTGTTAAGGAAAACTAAAAACAAAATTTCATAAAAAGCCCACCAAAAAAAATACCTCAGCAAATGGATGATAGGTCAAAATTGGAAGGACCTATAGACCCTACCAGCTTGTTTAATACAAGCTGGAGCTTGTAGATTGTTTGTTTTAACCCTGTTTAAGCAAGGGAGGTTGTAAGTATTTCTTTTTAAATTTTTAGCTTATTAGTACTGTAGCACTGCTTAATCTTAGCTTATTCTTGCTTAAATTGCTTATTTATGTCTTATTTATGTTTGTTAATGATTTTATGCCATTGTTTTAAGTCTTAAGTATAAACTGCCTTAGTATGCTTATTTTTGCTTTTTGCTTATCTGCTTAATTTAGTGCTTATTTCCTTTTGCTTTTTACTTTTTATTGCTTAATATTGTATGTCTAATATTTGTCTTTAAAACTTTGAGCTTAATTCTGTCTTTAATAGTGTTAAATCAAATTTTCAGAATCTAAAGGAGTGTTTGGGATAGAGTCCAAAATGGGTCAAAATTTTGTTCTAATGGGTTGTGGCCATTTGGCCAACTTTGGCTAACTTTATTGAGCCAATTAGAGTCTGTTTTCTAAAGTTTTTAAGTCCAAAAAGTGTTTTTCAAGTTTTCTAATTGTTTTCTTAAGTCTGTTGGTTTTTAAAGAGGATCAAAGAGCTTATTTGGATAAGCTCTTGTAAACCTGAGTTGAAGTTTCAAAGTGTGTCTGTTTTAAGTGTCAAAAGCATAGTCAAGAGTCATTGTGTTCTTCTTTTAATTTGTCAAAACTGTCAAAGTTTTTTTTTTGTCAAGAAAATTTTGCTTCAAAACTATTACTTTTAGTTCAAATTATCAGATCTTAAATCTTGTTTCTAGCTTCTGATTTTTGGTGCACAAGCTCATTTGGAGCTTGTCTCCATCTGTTTTAAGTCATTTTTTTATTTTGAGCTTATTTTCAAGCTTATTTCTAAGCTGCTTTATAGCACCCTTTGTTAAGCATAATCTGCCCTGGTGCTAAGGGCTTACCTTTAAGCCCTCTTTTCTAGCTTAATTGTTAACCTTATCTTGAGCTTTTGCCTTTTAGAAAGCCAATAAGCTCAATTTCATAGCACATTAGTTTCAGACCTTTACCTGACCTTTTGAGTGCTTATTTTTAAGCACAAAATAGGCTCTTGACTGTTTTATTTAGTTTAGTGTAGTAAATTGCTTATTTTCTTGTTTTAACTTATTAAGTGCTTTTTAGATGTTAATTTTTGTTCTTAGTTACTTATTTAGCTTGGTTTTATGTCTGTCTTAGCTTATTTTTAAATTTCTTAGCTTATTGTGTGCTTGAAATCAAAAATCAAATGTCCTTAAGCCCCTTTAAGTGTTAAGCATACTGTTTGATTCGTGAAGCTCTTTTCTGGCTTATTTAGTTGCTTGTAGTTGCTCAATTGTTGCTATTGGCATACCTTGTCCCCTAGTGTTGCTTGTGATTATCACCTATTTGCCATTTGTTTTGTGCTATCATTCTAAAAAACCAAATCAAAAAGCCATATTAAGCCTTTAAGCTCATAAGCCCTCTGCCCAAACTTTGAGCCCCTTTTCTGGCTTATTTTTAGCTTTTCCCAAAAAGTGCTAGTTATAAAAAATGATAAGCTCAAGGTGATGATCAAGTTTGTATAAAAAGTTTTTCTAAAAAAAAGGGATAAGGGGAAACCCGGGTGAGCAAGACTCGAACCCGGGTCTCAACCCTCATCAACCTTTTTCATACACACTCCTACACTTGCCCTTAAGGACTGTTTTTTTTTTGTTTCTTCGGTTAGAAAGCCCAAGTTGTTATTATATTACTCACATTTTTGCCATTAAGCCATTCAGCCTTGGGGCTTATTCCTGGCTTATTATAATCTGTGGGTTCAAGTGGTATTTTCCTAGGTAGTCTAGCTAATCTATTTTTCTGAATTTTTTCGTAATTTTACTGTTCATTAACTAATTTTATAATTTAAGTTTCTTTAAACTGTTTTTATTCATAAAAATAAATAAAAGTCAAAAAAATATTTCTTTTTTAGAAAATTTTCTTTTTATCAGTTTTTTCACTAGTAAAAATAGAAAATCTTTAGTAGGGTCCCGTTTTTGCAAAATTCTTACTTTTTTAATTAACGGATTACCCACCCGTTTTGTTTTCATTCTAGAGGCACGTTTTTACTCCGTTTTCGTCTATCCTTTTTCATTCTCATTATTACCATCTAAGTAGATAGGATAAAAAAATTTCTTTGTAGGGTTAAATTTTAAGATTTTAGGTTTTTGACCCCTTGTTCGGGATTCCTACTCTCGTTTTTCAGTTTATATTCATAATTTTTAGGTTTTTCTCAATCGTTTTTGCTCATTATTGATTAATTTAGCTTTCTAAACTCCCAAATCATTAATCTCATTCAAACTCCAATTTTCCGACTGTATCGATTTTCAAGCACAACCTCGTTTGGGATAGACGACCCGGTGATATTCTATACTACTTCTCGGTTTCATTGATTATTTTTAGATTATACTTATTATATATATTTTATTATATATTATATATATATAAGGTGTTAGTTTAAATATCAACCACCAATCTAAGCCTAAAGTGCTCAAAAATACGCATTTTATCCAGTGTGCAAATCAGGACTGTTTTGCTTGTACAATTTATTTAAAAAACCTATGACTTTCCTAAGTTCATGAAATTGATAGGAAAACTTTATAAGACATAGTACTAAGTGTAGACGTCAAGAAATGAGCTACAGTGGGTTCATTAAAGTTGTTAAAAGGTGTACACAAGTTGACATAAAAACTAATCAGCTTCAAGGTTTTATAACAACAAGTTTATAATAAAAAACTTACACTAAAAGCATATATTGGTGATATGAAAACATGTATGAAATGATTATAAGAGATGAAAAAAAGTATAATGGGATGCTTACACTGAGTGATGATGACGTGGATGATCAAGTCCACAAATCAAACCCAAAAACTACTACAAACCCTAGTTTTTAAGTATGAACCCTAGCTTATTTTTACCCAAGCTTTAATCCTCTTGAAAAATCATTAACCAGACTTTAAAATACCCTTGTTATCCTCTTGTAGCTGTCAAAATATGTATGAAAGGGAGAGAGAGTTGTGTGTTTTTTGCAAGTGATAAAAAGGAATGGAGGGTGTTATCTATATAGAAAGGGAGTATAAGTCATGAGAAGATATTTAGGGACAAGGAGACAAGAGGTTTAATGAAGGGTAGAGGGAGTGGGCTTATAACATGTAAAAGGAGAATGGAGGGGAGGATGACCTAGAGTTGGTATTGTAAGGGATTGTGTAAGGATTTTGTCCCTAAGTTGGTAAATATTAAGTGTAATTGTAACGCCCCGACCCTAAAGGGTAGAAGTATTACAAATATGGTATGACATCAAAGGCATACATAATCATAACACAAGCATAAACAACGGAAGTCTCAAATAAATAACCAAGGAAAATAAGTCAACATGACTTAAGGTACATAAGTTCTTAAAGGACAGACATATCCAAACGAAATAACCGAAATAACGAATGTCTCGAAAAGTAACAAATCATATATCAAAACTAAGATCTCTAGGGTAAGTCCACACTCAACACTCATATCCCGAAAGCAACCCCAGCTCCTAGCTTAGATACCTGCCGCAGGAAAAGAAAGTGCGGCTGAGCTTACAAAGCCCAGTGAACAGATATATATAATCGAACGCAAAAGATAACGGGAAATCAAAGGATACGATATAAGGTGCAAAGGATATCACAAGACATGATCAAAGGAATACAAATATAAGGTAAGACAAATCAGAAGTCAATTCATAGTGTAAGGTAAGATGAATCAGAAAATCAAATCAAGTCCAATTACCAAGCCCAAACAAATCATATCATAGTAACCATGGAGTCGCGAGCTCCAAAATGTGAAAGACGTGGAATGCACCCAAACATCAGTCACCAAATATACATATATCATAATGTCATAATCCATCGAATACAAAACAAATCTAGGATGCATCCATACGCCCCTTAAACAAATAATAATCTTCATAATGCGCATATAATATCAAATGGGGGACGGCGTGAGAAATCACTCACTCACACATGAGTCATGCCAAAGGTGCATCAATGACACGGCCATGTTACCTTCATGGCTAGGAAACAAATAGTGGCTCGGGTCTCAAACTGAAGGGTTCAAAGCAAAGTCATATCAAAGTTCATTTCAAAGGGATCATAGCAAAGGTTCAATGTCAAAGGTTCAAATATCAAAGGTAGCATAGCAGGGTTCAAATAGAACATAATAACAGATCATATAAGAGAACCAAGATAAAAGGCTCAGAGCAAATGTAGCAAATCACATAAGTAATCAAAGATAGAGAGGAATATGTCATGAGAAACCTTAACGATAAGGTCAGAATATCTGTACCTTATTCCGAAGCAAAGCAATAATCAAAGAAAACACCACAGGAAATCAAAATCACTCCCTCTTGACCGAACCTAAAGAAATGATGAATTCGAATTACAAACCATTCATTTAAGTTATACTTTCCATTTTTAGTAACTTTCCATTTTTAGTAACTTTCCATTTTTAGTAACTTTCCATTTTTAGTAACTTTCCATTTTTAGTAACTTTCCATTTTTAGTAAGTTTCCAAAATTAGTAATATTCATCATTTGAGATTCTATTAAGTATTTTGAATAGTTTAGGGACTTAACATGTCAACCTTACAAGTTTAGGGTTAAATATGACAACTTTCCATATTTTAGGGTTTAATATACAAAATCAACAATTTTCAAGGTTAAAAGTGTAAATATCAAAGTTTCACATTTTATTCAGATTATACCTTCCATTTTCTGTATTTACAAGTCAAACCCTTAATTTACACAATTTACATATTTAGCCCTTTTTGTGTATTATTTATTTAAACAATATCTTTAATTATCCATAATTACAAAACAAGTCCTTATAGATTCAAATATGACAAATTCATACTTTATACATTAAATACTAACCAAACCTTCCACTTTTCAGAATTTACAATTTCAGTCCCTCTATTTTAATTAATTAATTTCTAATTACTTATTATATGTAATTAACCATTTTAATCCAAAATAATATCAATATGACATTTTATACCCCCCAACTTATTTTATACAGAATATAATAAATAAGTATAATAACATGTTTAAAATAGGCCTCATAGTTTTAGAAATTACAAATCACACCTTATACTGTTAATTTATCAAATCGCTAAATCAATAAAATCAACAAACCCCTAATTTAATTTTCCCAATCACCAACACAATTATTTCCCATTCATAGAATTAATTGTACTGAAAAAAAATTAGCAAAACCCTAACCCTAATTCATTTTAACAATTTTCCTTCCTTTTTCTTTTATTCGAAAATCGGCAAACATATATAAATCCCAAATAAATATTCGAATCCTCTTCTAAATTTTTTAACAATTTATCTGAGTTTAATTCATGATATAAAACACCTTAGAAAAAATATAAAAATCAATTTTAAAAATATTATAAATGCCGATTAAATAACTAGCTAAAAATTAGGGTTTCGAACATGTTTTAATTATTTCGACCAAAATAACATGCATGATAATTTTTCTTAAGCATAGGACGAATTGATATGATGAAAAATGAGATACAAAAATACCTTTGATGACCTTGGTGATTTTTCGAATTATTGACACACGAATTTGTTTTTCGAACCAAATAAATTCCCACGATCGAACCAAGCCTTAAACAATCTTTCCAATATTTTTCCCACGATCCTTGACCTTCAAAACACCTTACTCAAGGAGAAGGATCGTTAGGTGGGGAAATAATGGAAAGATAGTTACTTTTGTAACTTCTATCTATTTTGTTGCAGCTCATTCAAAGGACTCATACAAACCCCCCAAGATCACGCATTGTTCGCCAACAGTTTGTATAGAGTGCGTTGGTAGCCGGTTTCCACTCTGGTGAGATTCTCGTTTTTAGGGCCTTATCCTATCAACTCTCGCTATACTACCGCCACTCAAAGGATAATAATATGTATTTGGCCGAGTCTAGGTTAGTTTTTGGGCTTTCAATAAAGACACCTAAAATCTGATTTGTAACTGGCCAACATTTATTTTGTTAATTTATACATATTTATTTTTATATTAATTATAATGTATAAGTAATTAATGTAATTAATTTCGGTCATAAATACATATGCATTAAACATTAGTTATTTTTCTCTATATAATATAAGGTATTTTAATCTTAATAAATTCATATTGTCATATGTTGTTTTTTATTATAAATTTCTAGAATTAAATGAAATTATCCATGCTTTTAGTGTAATTTTCTTGCATTGGGGTATTTTGGTTAATTTTTAAACTTATTGAGATTTTTAGGTTTTTACTACTTCTTCACTCTAAAAAAAATTTTGCGTCCTCGAAATTGAAATGAACCGAATGATAAACGAAATGAGAACGAACGAAAACATACCGAATCTAGACAAAGAAGATAGAGGATAACTAGCTTGCATCAGACTCTTCGGTCTCCCAGAGCCTCACGCTCTGGGTGATTCTTACAAACATCTTCACAAACGAAATAAACTTTGTTTCTCATGACTCTTCTCTTGCTGATCCAGAATGGATATCAGGTTCCTCGCGACAAAGACATATCATGCTGAGATTGATCAAAAGGATATGATGCGGGACTTGCAATTGATGATAATGGTATCCCTCAAAAGAGATACATGAAAGTCATCGTGAACGTGCGATAACTGCGGAGGAAGCGCCATGACGATACGATACCTCTCCAATAGTTCAAAATCTCAAACGGACCGATTGAATCGAGGACTGAGCTTGCCTTGGATCCCAAAACGTTTAACTCCTCTGATGGCGAAACCTTCAAAAATTACACGATCTCCAACTGAAACTCTAAGTCACGTCGATGTTATCAGCATAACTTTACTGTCGCGATTAGCCTCTTTGAATTTCTCCTTAGCAACAACCACTTTCTCATTTAGTAATCTCGATGAGCTACAGGATCCTTCAATCAAAAACGCTCACCTACTTCATCCTAGCAAATTTAGTGGCTCGACTTTTTCTACCATACAAAAGCTCGAAAGGTGCTGCCTTGTGCTAGCCATGCCAACTATTATGTAGGCAAGACTCCACCAAGGCACAAATATTCCATCCCAACTACTGTCTATTCCAAAGCACAAGCCCTCAAATATCTTCAAAGTCTGAATGGTCCTTCTTGACTGTACCATCAGTTTGAGGATGAATGCTGTACTGAACTTAAGACGAGTTCCCCAAGGCTTTCTGTCAATCATTTCCAAAACTGAGACGTAAAACTTCGGATCCTGTCGGGACATATTAGAAGTCGGTGTACCATGCCGTCTAACGCATTTTCCTGTCGAGAATCTCAGCTCAACTACTAATACCCATTGTTCTTCCGAATGGGTTAAGAAATGAAAGCAGACTTAGTGTAGCCGATCAACAACCACCCATAATGCATCATGGTCTTTTCTGAGTATTAGGCAAACCAGTAACGAAATCCATGGAAATCTCATCCCATTTCCACACAGGAATCTCCAACGGCTGTAATAAACCACTAGCCCTCTGATGTTCAATTTTGACCTGCTGACAAGTCATACATTTGGATACAAACGTAGCCATATCTTGCTTCATGCCGTTCCACCAAAAGTACTGTTTCAAATCTCTGTACATCTTGGTTGAACCTGGATGAATAGTAAATGGAGAACTATGAGCTTTTGTCATAACCTTCTCGCGAAGTTGCTGATCATTTGGAACAAATAGCCCATTTCTTCAAAACACACAACACCGTCATCATCAACACTGAAACTCAGTATGTTTACGTTTCAACATTCTGCACAGTAGCCCTCAAAACTCACCGTCGTCCTTTGGCTTCTTTGATCTATAGTATAAGGTTAGCTCTATCCTCATACTCGCCCAATAGCCACCAGAACCTCGTCACATAGTCTCAAACATCCAAACCGCTCTAATTATTCCACGAAGGATATGAATCAAAACACGTATCATCCCCAGATTATCGACTAAGTGCGTTTGGCAACCACTTAGCTTGCCCGGATGGTACTGGATGTTAGTGTCATAATCTTTCAGAAGTTCCAACCATCTTCTCTGTCTCATGTTAAGTTCTCGCTGAGTAAAATTATATTTGAGACTCTGTATGATCTGTAAATATTTCACATAGCTTCCACCATACAGATAATGTCTCCATATATTCAATGCACAAAATACCACCGCAACTAAACTCAAGATCATGGGTTGGATTAATTCTAATAAGGCTTCAGCAGCCTTGAAGTGTAGGCGATCACCTTCCCATGTTGCATCAAAAAAACACAACCCAAACGCTTTTATCGTATATTTGCATCACTAATATATCTGAAAAACCACGGAACCTGATGGAGAGTCAATATCGGAGCAGAACACCAATCTTCGTTTCTATTTCCTCAAAACTCTCCTGACGCTCATCGTCCACACAAACTTCTCACCTTTAATCTCAGCTGGGATAAGAGGTAAAGCTACGGGAGAAACCTCAACAAATGTCTTGGTAATAGCTAGCAAGCCCCAGAAAAGTTCTACACCTACGTCACAGTAGTAGGTCTCGGCCATTTGGTGAATAGCTGCAACCTTTGATGGATCCATATGATGCCAATCTACCAGTTACAATATGACCAAGCAAAGCGACTTGCGTAACCAGAACTCGACTTCGAAAAACTTCGATACAACTCTTTCTGTCTAAGAATCTCCAAAACACAATCCGAAGATGTCGCTAATGCTCTTCTTCTGTCTGGAATAAAACCGATGGATGTCGTCGATGAAAACAATAACGAACTTATCAAGGTACTCGTGGAAAATACGGTTCATCAAATCCATAAACACGGCAGGAGCATTAGTCAGACCGAAAGGCATAACCAAGAACTCGTAGTGGCCATAACGCGTACGAAAAGCAGTCTTAGAAATATCCTGCTCTCTCACACGAAAGCTTAGGTGATAACCTAGATTGCAGGTTTAATCTTAGAAAAATATTTGGCCCCTTGCAGTTGGTCAAACAAATCATCGATTCGCGGGAAGAGGATAAGCGGGTTAAGAAATCTTAATACGGTTTGAGGTTCACGGTATCATATACACAAGCGCATGCTCCCATCCTTCTTCTTAACAAATAAGACCGGTGCACCCCAAGGTGAAACACTGGGTCTAATAAAGCCATTCTCCAACATCTCTTGTAACTGCTCCTTTAACTCTTTCAATTCAACAGGTGCCATACGATACGGAGCCTTTGAGATAGGTTCAGCACCGGGAAGGTGAATTAACTCCAATGCAAATTCAATCTCTCTAGCCGAGGGAAGTCCAGGAAGTTCATCGGGAAAAACATCAGCGAATTCACGAACAACAAAAAGATTTTCTATTTTAGGACTCTCCAAAGATGTGTCCATAACAGAAGCCAGAAAACCTTGGCACCCATGAGAAATCAAGGTACATGCCTTCACAGCAGAGATGAGCTTAACGGATTTAAGCGGTGAGGAACCGTGATAAACAAATTCAGGTTGGCGAAACGTTACCAAAGATCACAGTTTACTAGCATAGCAGTCAATGTAGCTCGTATGAGAAGTCAACCAATCCCTGCCAAGAAATCACATCAAAGTCGACATATGGATAGGAAGTAAATTCGCAGTCGAACACGATCATCAAAATGTAGAGGGCAAGTTTACATTTTCTATGGTCAATAAGCATATGGTTTTCCATGGGGTTGTTAAAATGATTAACGTTCAATTAATGGTTGTAGGAGTCATATTAAGTTTCTTAGCAAAGTTGGTAGATATCTAGAATGTGTAAGCACCAGTATCAAATAATACGAGACAGTAAATCATGGCCTCGAAGTTTTAGGAACTCATCGTCTTCCGAGTTCTCACGGTAGTCACCTATGAACGATCGAGAGAACTGATTAGCAAAACGAAAGTGAAACAAGATTATGATTTACGGAAGAGGAGTTACGCGAAGGAAACTAATGTCTACCAATCCTTCACTGGTCTGAGCCTAAAGCTCCAAAGGTCATAAGGACCTCGTCATGATTAATCCTTGGCAGCTTCTGATACCATAAATTGTAACGCCCGGACCCAAATGGTAGAGTTATTGCAAATATGGTGTGACATCAAGGCATACATAATCATAACACAAGCATAAACGGGGTAAAATAGTACTCAAATAAATAACCAAAGAAAATAAGTCACATTGGACTTCTTTAGTTAAGGTACATAAGTTTCTCTAAAGTGCCAGACATATCCAAACGAAATAACCGAAATAACGAAGGTCTCGAAAAGTAACAAATCATATATCCAAAACTAAGATCTCTAGGGTAAGTCCACACTCAGCACTCATATCCCGAAAGCAACCCCAGCTCCTAGCTTAGATACCTGCCGCAGGAAAAGAAAGTGCGGCTGAGCTTACAAAGCCCAGTGAACAGATATATATAATCGAATGCAAAAAAGATAACGGAAATCAAAGGATACGATGCAAGGTGCAAAGGATATCACAAGACATGATCAAAGGAATACAAATATAAGGTAAGACAAATCAGAAGTCAATTCATAGTGTAAGGTAAGATGAATCAGAAAATCAAATCAAGTCCAATTACCAAGCCCAAACAAATCATATCATAGTAACCATGGAGTCGCGAGCTCCAAAATTGTGAAAGACGTGGAATGCACCCAAACATCAGTCACCAAATATACATATATCATAATGTCATAATCCATCGAATACAAAACAAATCTAGGATGCATCCATACGCCCCTTAAACAAATAATAATCTTCATAATGCGCATATAATATCAAATGGGGGACGGTGTGAGAAATCACTCACCCACACATGAGTCATGCCAAAGGTGCATCAATGATACAGCCATGTTACCTTCATGGCTAGGAAACAAATAGTGGCTTGATTCTCAAACTGAAGGGTTCAAAGCAAAGTCATATCAAAGTTCATTTCAAAGGGATCATAGCAAAGGTTCAATGCTAAAGGTTCAAATATCAAAGGTTCAATTATCAAAGGTTCAAATATCAAAGGTTCAAATATCAAAGGTAGCATAGCAGGGTTTAATTGGAACATAATGATAGATCATATAAGAGAACCAAAATAAAAGGCTCAGAGCAAATGTAGCGAATCACATAAATATTTCGAATCTTTTATAAATTTTTCCAACAATTGATCTGAGTCATATATGATATAAACAACCTTAGAAAAATATAAAATCAATTGTACAAATAATTCTTATGCCGATTTCATAATTAGCTAAAAATTAGGGTTTCAAACATGATTTAATTATTTCGACCAAAATAAGATGCATGAATATTTTTCTTAAGAATAGAACGAATTAATATGATGAAAAATGAGTTACAAAAATACCTTTGATGATCCTTAGTGATTTTATGAATTTATGCTATTCGGTTGCTTAATTCGAACCCAAAACAATACCACGATCGAACCAAGATTTAAACAACCTTCCCACTATTTTTCCACAATCCTTGACCTTCAAAACACCTTAGAAAATTCGTGCTTGCCTTGGAGAAATTTTGTGCCGCCTCCTTTTATTCTTTTAGGGTTTCGGTGTGTTTATTTATTTTTTTTTTTTATGATTTAACCAAATAAAAATGTATAAGGAATATTATAAGGAATTTTGGCCGATTTTTGGGGCTTTCAAAT
>BQNB010076423.1:0-31165 GCA_026074375.1 Tanacetum coccineum
CAAGAAACAGCAGTCAATGGCTATGTCCTCAGTTGAAGCTGAATATGTTGCTGCTGCTGGGTGTTGTGCAAGTATCCTATGGATGAAAATTCAACTCAATGACTATGACATTCATTATAAGATGGTACCCATCTTTTGTGACAACACCAATGCCATGGCAATATCCAACAATCCAATACTTCACTCAAGAACCAAGCATATTGATATTAGATATCATTTCATCAGGGATCACATCTTTAAAGGAGATATTGAATTACACTTCATCCCCACTGAGTATCGGCTAGCTAATATCTTCACCAAACCCTAGATGAACCTACTTTTACCAGACTGAAAGCGGAATTAGGCATGTTGAATATTGATTAATCAGTACCCCTGATTAATTGTATTTAGTATGGTGTATATTCTTCTCCCTGAAACCATCTCCCTAAAACCCACATGAATCCCATGACACTAAGGGACACATTAAAAGAAGTAACTAAATGCTCCAAGTATTTAGTTACTTAATGTCCTAGGTTGGTGACTGAACACATTAAATAAGGAACAAATATTCCTTGTCTAACTGTCATCCAATAGTCATGGGCCCTGATGTGCTGTCGTGTAGGGTCAATTATTTGATTATCAAGTTTTAAATTTATATTTAGCCAACAAACCTAAAACAACACTTTTAACGGGCAAAGTACCCGGTCAAGATGGAGTTTCATGGTAAGTAGGGTGTCGAACACTAAGAGGGGAAATTGAATCCTATATTCTATCAGTATTTCAATTAGTTTATTTACTGGTTAAACCTATGCTGTGTACGTTGTCTAAAGATATGGGGGTTTTCAGCCTGAGAGACTGGCACATGTGTGGTGGAAACAAATACCAATTCAATACATAAAAAGCACAAAAGAGGAAGATTAGAAGATAGAAAAGTGGTACAAGCCAAATGATAGAAAACTGTATTAGCCATATTAAATTCGGTTCAATGCTGGTTTGTTTGTTTTGGTGCAATGATTTACTTATCTCGAAGCGGCATATCATTCGTAAGACTTAGGCGGGACATCATCCTAAGACCTAGACACGATTAATCATGTCACAATTAAACGCATCCGCATAAAGCATCCTTTAGTTTAATTATAATCTATCTTAGAGAATTAAAGCAGTGGTGATCCTGTTAAAACCTTAGCCCAACGGGACTTTACCCACTTATTGTTTGAGAATGTTTTATATACTGGTAGTCCACTATTCTAATCTTTATCAGTAAATTAAGATCATGATTATGGAAACATAAATGGGTCACCTACCGGTCCAACTAAGCTCATAATTCAAAGACAAAGACAGAACGTTATTTGTGATCCTATTGGTCCAGACATATGAAACACGATATGGAGAGATATCCTGGTATCTAGATTACTTGGTCCGTATCACTAGACCCAGTTGAATGATAGGTCACATATTCAAACATATAAACAAGTATGAGGTGATAAACATAATTAAACAATCAACGATTAATTAAGAAATTGATTTTTAAAACAAACCAAACATTAAACTTTCATTAAGATGGCTAATACCCAAGGGTATTAGCCCACAACCATTGTAATTATACAAGCATAATCAAACAATTGAAATGGAACAATTAAGAGAGTAAACATTACATGATGTCTTCTATGGATTCGTGATCGATGCTTGACCTTGGTGGCTGATCTTCTCTTCTAAAATTCGTCTTTAGTGAGTACGGTATAAAGAATATGATATTGCACATTGTAAACTCGTTTTTGAGTCTTCTAATTATAGTTGCTGAAAAATACTCGATATGTCGTATCCAGCAAGGTCGATATGGCCTATTGGGCTGGATTCCTTGGAGTGTGCGTTACGTTCATAATAAATCTTTGATTTTATTCCCAATTTACTTGATTTACTGTATCTTTGAATAGTTATCTTCATGGATACGGCGTATGTAGACAGAGTGAATACGCCGTATTGGGAATTGGTCAAACGCGTTTTCTTGTGAAGTCTGGGCGCTGATACGCCGTATCTCTTTAGTTGGATACGACGTATTGGTGAAAATTCAAAAATCTTCAAATGTCTTTGTTTTAGCTCCAAATTATGCGCCTTTTAGCGTGTCTTCACAAAACACTCATGAATGACTGCATTTATCAACTTTAAAGCAATTAAGTACCAAATAATGCAATAATTATATAAAAGTGGGCAAAACAGATGAGATAAATGATATAATAAAGTGACGTTATTTGATGTCATCAAATATCTCCCCACTTGAATCTTACTTGTCCTTAAGTAGACTTTAGAAAAAGTTTCGATTTATGAAAATGTGTCCTTAACCAAAGTTGAGGATTTTCTGTGTAAGCATCGTTTTGTCCTAATCACCTATACATAACCAAGCTCCTCACGAAATATGAAAATGAAAACACTCAGATCACTCAACTAATATAGGGTGCAACATTTAAGTAGTACGCTTAATTGCTCGGTCGTGATTAGCTTCGTATCATAGGCTTGGCAAGGATACACATCTCCACCGCTAAAGCTAAGGAAGAACAAGTCAAAAGCTAAATTGGGTTAAGAAGGCTTACAGTTTGATCATTCAACAGTCTTTCACCATAAGTACCACACCAACAAGGCAGTTGTATCGTATATACATGGCCGTAAGGACATGATAGACATATACAATCCAAACACATCCCTGTTCGCGTTTAACCAGTGGTTAGGATGAAGAACGATATAGGGTAGGGAGCTTCTAACATTCACCAAAAGTCGTCATCCAACAAGGCAGCTGAGACATGCATACATGGCCGTAACGACGGAATAGACATGCATGCTCGAACAAGTCCTCGTTCGAGTCGACAATAAGGTTAGTTGCTAGGAAAGGGAAGTAAAATGGGTGTTAAATAAAATTCACAAAACAAATAGATTAAACCAACAAATAAGGTATTGTTGCTAGTAACTTTCTTTCGACCGTTCCATGACAAAGACTCGAACATATAGACAAACGCCTCGATCACAGAAATGACAAAGACAACCTAAGTTGGCATTCCCATAACAGTCAACTTCTCTTACATCCCGTTTTTTACATACTTTTACATAAGTGCTGATATCGGCCACTTTTTACAAGACTTTACATCGTTCATTTTTATAACGTATCAACGAATAATCGATCCTTCCAAGCGATTCCATTGGTATAAACTTCTTTTGAACCGACTATTTTTTCTTCCATTTTTTTCATTAAACAATACATCATAAATCTCGGTTTGGTCTCACCGTCGTCACTATCATAATTCATCCGGATAATTTTTTTCTTGTAAAACTTCTTTTTCAGACATGATTCATAATCGCGAAAGTAGCGAAACTTACGAGCTACATATTTTTCCCATTGCATTGTGCAATTTCCCAACCATTACAGGATTGAAAAGTTTCACAGGAAATACAAGACTTTACACGAAAGCAACTAGCAACATTTGTAAAATAGGCTTAATCTACACGGTAGGCTAAGGTGTAAAGGTGTAACAAAACATATAATATGGTGTAGAAAAAGAAAGGAATGGCTCAACAGGTTGTTCTAGGAGATTTTACTCTAAAAATGAGAGTAATCAAGGGTTACACGGGAGTTAACTAACAAGTATGGATAGTTAATTTTACGACATGTAGACTATTTGGTTAAATCCTAGAAATTTATCAGTTGAACATGTTCTTCCATCTAAAGTCCACTATATCATCGGCACACTCATAATTTTGTGGAATTTTAGTAGACAGTTGGAAACTGAATAAGCTTAATTCTCATAACATGTATCAAGGGTTATAGTGCGCTAGGTAATGTAACTAGTGATTTTTACAAAAGTCATGCTGCAAAATTTTAAATTTTGGCCATTTTTAAGCACATTGCATGTTATTTTATAAAAAAGAAGACAAGTACGTTCTAATTCTCCATCCCCCCACTTAAATTATACAACGTCCTCATTGTATAGATAAAATAATGAATAATAAGGAAGAATAGAATTAGAACGGAAAACTCCCTGATGTTTTGCTCGTGATAATTCTCCAAGATTAGTACTTGAGTAAAAAGTGTGTTGACTAGGGCTTTAGCTAGCCCGGATAAGTTCAACACATGTCTTTTTCAGCATATACCATATCATAGTTTCAGCAAGGTCTTGTATAAAAGATTAGAAGACAAGTGCAAATTCTATCTCGCTACAATGGTACAAGAAAACAATTAAACACACAACTATACATGGATTAATACGCCATATCCTAAACCCTAGGATACACCGTATTGTTCCTATAGAAACAATTAAATTACTGGAAATTAAATATTAAGTTTTAAAAACTGATAACGTCCAGACAGCTCAATACGTCATATCTAGAGGGGTTCGATACGCCGTATTGAGTGTCTGGGAAGACAGACTCGTGTAACAAACAATTAAAAATGCGACAAACAATTAAAATGACCGGGTTGTCTCATGTCTGTTGAATGCCAGTACGCCTTATTGAGTTCACGAAATACGCTGTATTGTTTCGAAAACAGATACGCCGTTTAGACTGTGAAACTCAATACGTTTTCTGATCAGAAGGTTTGATACGTCGTATCCAACTGGTAGATATGGCGTATCAAGTGATCAGTCAGAACAAAATACTATTTAAAACAATTAAATGCGGGAATTTAAACAAATAATTTAAACACACAAAGCGAATAAATAAAAACATAATTTAAATAATTAGATTACACTAAATTAAATTAATTTAAGTTTAGAAATACTGATAAGAATAAGGTTTAATAATTTCACTCCCCGACAATGGCGCCAAAAACCTGATGTGCTGTCGTGTAGGGTCAATTATTTGATTATCAAGTTTTAAATTTATATTTAGCCGACAAACCTAAAATAACACTTTTAACGGGCAGAGTACCCGGTCAAGATGGAGTTTCGCGGTAAGTAGGGTGTCGAACACTAAGAGTGGAAATTTAATCCTATATTCTATCAGTATTTTAATTAGTTTATTTACTGGTTAAACCTATGCTATGTACGTTGTCTAAATATATGGGGAGTTTTCAGCCTGAGAGACTAGCACAGGTTTGGTCGAAACAAATACCAATTCAATACACAATAAGCACAAAAGAGGAAGATTAGAAGATAGAAAAGAGGTACACGCCAAATGATAGAAAATTGTATTAGCCATATTAAATTCGGTTCAATGCTGGTTTGTTTGTTTTAGTGTAATGATTTACTTATTTCGAAGTGGCATGTCATTCTTAAGACTTAGGCGGGACATCATCCTAAGACCTAGACATGATTAATCCTGTCATAATTAAACACATCCACATAAAGCATCCTTTTGTTTAATTATAATCTATCTTAAAGAATTAAAGCAGTGGTGATCCTGTTAAAACCCTAGTCCAACGGGACTTTACCCACTTATTGTTTGGTGGTGTTTTATATACTGGTAGTCCACTATTCCAATCTTTATCAGTAAATTAAGATCATGATTGCTGAAACATAAACGGGTCACCTACCGGTCCAACTAAGCTCATAATTCAAAGACAAAGACAGAAAGTTATTTGTGATCCTATTGGTCCAGACATATGAAACACGATATGGAGAGCTATCATCGTATCTAGATTACTTGGTCCGTATCACTAGACCCAGTTAAATGATAGGTCGCATATTCAAACACATAAACAAGTATGAGGCGATAAACATAATTAAACAATCAACGATTAAAGAAGAAATTGATTTTTAAAACAAACCAAACATTGAACTTTCATTAAGATGGCTAATACCCGAGGGTATTAGCCCACAACCATTATAATTATACAAGCGTAATCAAACAATTAAAATCGAACGATTAAGAGAGTAAAAATTACACGATGTCTTCTATGGATTCGTGATCGATGCTTGACCTTGGTGGCTGATCTTCTCTTCTAAAATTCGTCTTTAGTGAGTATGGTATAAAGAATATGATATTGCACACTGAAAACTCGTTTTTGAGTCTTCTATTTATAGTTGCTGAAAAATACTCGATACGCCGTATCCAGCAAGGTTGATACGGCGTATTGGGCTGGATTCCTTGGAGTGCGCGCTACGTTCATAATAAATCTTTGATATCATTCCCAATTTACTTGATTTACTGTATCTTTAAATAGTTATCTTCATGGATACGGCGTATGTAGACAGAGTGAATATGCCGTATTGGGAATTAGTCAAACGCGTTTTCTTGTGAAGTCTTGGCGTTGATACGCCGTATCTCCTTAGTTGGATACGGCGTATTGGTGAAAATTTAAAAATCTTCAAATGTCTTGGTTTTAGCTCCAAATTATGCGCCGTTTAGCGTGTCTTCACAAAACACTCCTGAATTACTGCATTTATAAACTTTAAAGCAATTAAGTACCAAATAATGCAATAATTATATAAAAGTGGGTAAAACAGATGGGATAAATGATATAATAAAGAGACGTTGTTTTATGTCATCACTCCTCCACTTCAAATTTCACTCAATTAACCCCAACATGCATTTAATGCTCACTTCCATGCACATAATCTATTCCTAAATTGTCTAATCAAAAGACTCTTGACCGTTATCCATACGTCACAACTGCAAAAGTAAAAGACAACGGAACGGCCAAACTATAGCCGTAAAAGATAGAATCATGCAACTAGTAGGTTATAGCATTAAATGTGTTCCCAAAACAATTTTAACTATTTCCAAAAATGAAAATTTTAAAATAATCAAAAACCTTTTCACACACCCTCTATAAATACCCTTCATCAAAATAAGAACACACACATATTTTCCAAAAGCAAATAAACTCTGCTCAAATTCTCTCTCAAAGCAAAAGTGTGGGTGTTCTTCAATTTTTCGGTAAAAGCTTATCTCTTAATCAGTTATTAATTGCAATAATTCTTTCAAACGTTTATTTTGGTCAATCATGCTCCATACAAAGATATCCATCTTCGTATATGTCACACCCCGCCAAGGCGGAAACGCGAGGCGTAAACAAGAATGGATATCATCACAACACATGGTGTCTATATAGAGAATACTAAAATGGAAACTAATGTAAAGCAAAGACACAAAGTGTCATAACAATACCCAAAACCTAATGATGTCTTTATTAATGAGAAAGAAGTCTCGTTAATAAATGACATGAAAAACATAATCCAAACAATTCATGCAAACGCATTAATTCAAATAGAAAGCATAAATAAACTTCAAGCATCCTACAGTCTCTTCTAGCCACTTCGCTCTATCTTAGCACCATTAAGCTCACCTAAAAATGATGCTTAAAACGTACATAAAGTTGGAGCGAGAATCATAGGGTTTACGGACTACAACAATATCCAAAATAAACTTTCGATTAGCTGCTGCAATTTCCAAAAACAATTCATGACAACTATTAAAAAACAATGTGGACAGAACGTGCCACACGATCCACACCTCATATCAACTACATTTTGTGCGCTACTTGGCCTCATATTAGCTCACCGCTCACTCTTGCCACCGGTCACAACTTTTTTCGAATATGGGATCACACAATACCACAACTTATCCATTCATTACATTAGAGAAAACTCCTTTTTAATCAAAAACAATAAACAATATGTTTTAGTGTGACTTTTCGCACCTAAAACCACTTTACTCTAATGACTCTTTACATAATTATACCCCAAAAATACACATGATCCTATGTGGTTTACTAAATACCATGAGATCCCCAAAGTATTAATTATATGGTAACCATCACAAATAAAATCAAACTTCAAAACATTTCCAATTCGGATCTGTTTGCACACTAAAAAGTATGACCCTAAAAACCATACTTAGACATCAAATCAGAGGCTAAAAATTTATGGAAGTTTAATTGAAACATATAACTTGACTTATGTAAAAGGGATAATCCTAATTCAAATTTTAAGTAGGTGTTTTACTACCCGAAATCAGACCCAAATCTGACCCGTATTTAATGTTTTGACAACTTTTCCCGCAAACAATATTTGAATGACTTTCCTTTCTCAAAATCGTTTGAGGCCAGCTTTCCCCCCACCCTGGAAAAGTAAAACATCTCTGGACCTACAATTTAGACTAAGATTCATCAAAATTATCGTTATTATCATGGATATTCATACTGAACAACACGGACAACATATTCTTGCTCAAACATAAATCTATTTTAACACGAATTAAACCTATAACCGATCTATACCATACGATCACAATTAAACCCTAATCTTATGACTTGATTTAATATCATTATTTTTACCAGATTTATAATAACCCTAATTCCAATCTCATATTAATTTATTACATGTTTTTAATGATTAGTAACTAACTCAAAGACTTAATTAAAAATTACTTAAAGCTTGTTTCTTTATCAAAATCTAAACCTCTAAATTTTTTTCTCTATCACTTTATTTTATCTTGGATTTGTCGAACAGTATATGCATCAGAGATTTATGAGTTTTTTTTTGTATTTATTGCCTCTAGAATAATCCTCTAGACTAATTCCTAATTTAGAAGGTTCTTAGTCGTAATTAGGCTTGAATTCTTTTATATTTTTCCTTTTCTTTTTGGGCGGCCGACCCCACACTACTATTATATATATAAATATAATATATATATAGATATTATATACTTATATTCTAATATTTATATATATTATATATATATATATATGTTATTTTTATTAAATTTAAATAATTAACTTTATATTTCTATGCATTACCTTAAGTTTTTATAAAAAACCTTAGCATGTTGGCGTCATTACCTTTCGACTTATATCGCAATTTATCTAGACTTTTATAGAAAAAATAACTTTTCATTCTATTAGACATAACTTTACCTATAATATGAAATTTCGTTTCTTTCATATTATAACTACATTTCATTCTTCAATACTCTAAAACTAATATATGATTACATAAATTACCTTACAAATTAAAATACATACAAACAAAATACATAAACGCTCAACTTTTCACATGTATACTTTACATGTCACTCACTAAGTGAATGAATTGCACTCCATGCAAACCCTTCTCATAATCATCCTCAATGAGTGAGCTTCTTTTTTTACACTCACTGGGTTGATTCTCAAATCCTCATAAACACATAGAAACACACATGCCCATAAACCATACTTATAGAACTGATATTTAGGTCAACACTACGATTTGACCAACCTGCTCAAGCCACAGTTGTCATAGTATCCCCACCTTGAGAAAATCTCGTCTCGAGATTAACTACTCGAGGCATTAGCACTATCGACAAACAACTGAGGACACTTAGACCTCATTTGTGTAACACCCTCAAATCTGAGTATGCAGCGGAATGTTGAATATTCGAAGGCGTTACATTATTGGGTCAATAGCACAAGATCAGAGAATATAGACTAATAACGTGTAGTTTGAAAAAAGATACAGTGGACTTAACAAAAATTACTTGTTTGTTACATAAAGCTCCATGGCTTCAATGGTTCATCAAAATAGATATAAGTTCGGTTTAACAATTGTCCACAAAGTGTACTGAGACCCCAATATCTTAGAGTGTTGACTCTCTTCAATTATTTGACTCCTCCAATGTATCTATCGCAACTTAGTTGCTTTATTGACCTGAAAAACATGCTTTAATCCGTCAACATAACAGTGTGGTGATTTACATAGGTTTATGTAAATCAATGGTGGACCGCTAAGATTTCAAGTGTAGTATTAGCAACAGATGCAAACTATCATAATAGTAATTACGTTCCTTAGCTCATGACACCGAGGCTCGACGTATATGAATTGCAATTATAAATTCCAACGGGTGTCCGTGTTGATGTGCTAACCTCATGCAACATACCAAATTCGATAGGGTCATGCGTACGGTGCCCAGTGATTGGCATGGGTTAATTCACCCGATCGGGGATTGTCAATCCCTAATTGATCTATTCTTAACTTCGCGCCCGGCACAATGTAAATTCTCCTCACATCACATCTAAGCTTATATACAGTTCATGTTCAGGACATAAAAGGGGTTATGGTAATTAGGCCACACGGTAATCATGGCTTAAAATGCACTTGCATCCATTTTGTAAAACAAAGCATGTTCTCTCACCCCAAGGATGTAAATCATTTAAATAATTGTAAAGCATGGGGCTATGAACTCACCTTAGCCGGTAGTTCTCTGAATGATAACAAGTATCCAAGTAGGTAGTGGATCACACCGTTAAGTACCTAAGTAAGTACGGTCAAGTCTTAGTTTACACATTTAAACTAACGACTCATTGTATAAACTAAATCCCATTTTAAGTTTATATATACCGTTATCACTTGTGTGGTGACACACAAGATCATTGTATTTATAGTTTCGATGGTTCTCGAGAAACGTGAAATCATTATTAATAAATATACTTATTTATTAACTTGTTATTTAAGCCGTTCGATGTCCGAACATCTTAGTGTTCGACCGACGTGTTAAGTGTTTCATTTGTTTCACTTTTGTTCACTAACATACCCCTAGGTTTCTAGTTGTTACCCTTTTAGTCCCTAGGTTTATAAATATACCTTTTTATATTTTTAAACCTTTTAGTTTTGGAAATGACATAATTAGTCCCTTAAGTTTCTAAAAAGGATAGTTTAGGTTTTTATAGTTTACTCTTAAACCTTTAAGTTTCAGAATATTACAAGAATAGTCCCTGGGGTTATTTGAAACTCGAATTTGACAAAACTAATCCCTCATGTTTCGGAAATTACACTTTTGGTCCTTTGGTTCGCGAAAATTCCATTTTAGCTCCGAATAAATCCCAACGAGTGGCATTTCTCTTTGTTAAGCTCGTTTAAGATTTTAAAAAGTGTTTCGGCTGAAAAATAAGCTCATCGAGCTTATTTTGGCTTAACGGGCCTTATTGGGCCCGTTAAGGTCCGTTTAGCTTTTTAAGGGTCCGATATAGTTTTTATAAGTCTGAATATCGTCAATAAGCTTATATAGGGCTGTTAAGCTTCAAATAAGCTCGGGGAGCTTATTATGGCTTATTTCGAGCTTATTGGGCTTATGGGCCCAATAGCTTAACCCGATAAGGGTGTTTAGTGTTTTAGACCTTTCCTAGTGTTTTTCCCACTCGCATTTAAGCCAAACAAACTGTTTCCTTTTCAGCTTATTCCAAATAAGCTGAATAAGCTATTTAGAACCTTTGTTGGGCCGGTCTTGGGCCCGTTAAGGCTCGGTAAGGTTTTAAAAGGTTTAGTTGGGTCCATTAGGGTCCGTTAAGCTTATTCAGGTCCATTAAGCACTTGGGAGGTCGTTTTGCTTATTTAGCTTATCCGATAAGCTAATAAGCTCTCCGTTGGGCCTATTGGGCCCGATAGTCACCCGAATGGGTTCTAGGGGTTAGGGCTTGGCCCGTTAACCTTATTTGAGTCCATTAAGCCCTTTGAACTTGTATAAGCTGCGTAACTTTCACCAATAAGCTGTCAAAGCTTATTGTGAGCTTATGGCTCACGTTGGGCTTGCGAAAAGGGCTAGTAAGCCCGTTAAGGGTTCGGTTGGTTTCCAAAGAAATACAAGGGGTCCATTTAGGTACATTTAAGTCCGTTAAGCCGATTAAGCCCTCATAAGGTCACCAATAAGCTACTCGAGCTTATTGTGAGCTTATTTGCTCATTAGGGCCCGTAAATGGGCTAGGAGGCCCATTAAGGGTCCGTTTGGTCTTAAAAGAAACACGAAAGGTTCACTTATGTTTTTAAGCCTATATTAAGCTCATTAAGCTGCGCATAAGCACACGAATAAGCTGTGGGAGCTTATCGTGGCTTATGAGCCTTGTATTGGGCTCGCGTTGGGTTGCGTAGCCCACTAAGGGTCCGAAAGGTTTATTAGTGAATTATGGTTCCGTTTAAACGTCTAGCACCAAAACGAAAGTGTGTAACACTTTCTACTCGTGACCCGCGACATGCCACGTTCCTTATTATCAAATATGTGTTTCCATACCCTCATGTCGAGAGTACACACTAGTTTACGTGTAGTTATAGTGCATGGTACCACACAAGGTGGTTTTGTGACATGAAAGTGTGCGTGAACCATGCATGGGTCGAACCATGCATGTTTCACGTAACCTTTGAGTTTTAAACTCGAACTATACGCGAAAACTAGAAATAGATTAACGGTAATGAATATGAAGGACCACGTAGGGGACATAGAGTGACTTACAAAGGTCTTAGGGTCTTATTCGTGAATTATGAAGCACAACCCGAATCGTTTGCACCTCAAACGCGTGAAATCCCAAGCTCCAAGACTCGTAAGCTTCTCTTAACACCCTTATATGCGATCTTAAACGTACCTTGCCACCTTAGAATGAGTTGTGCCGTGTATGGTTCGGTTATGAGATAAGCCGAATGAAATAAAGGGTAAATGAAGAGAGTTTAGCTTTGAGAGAGTTTAATGGTTTGTGAAAATGTATTATGTGAGTTGTGAATGTGTATTTATAGGCACTAAGCCTTGTTAACCTTCCTAGTCACGAAAATAAAACTAAACCGAGCTAGGGGCGGTTTTAGGGCTTCTAGTTAATCACTCATGGTTTTTGCTAAACCACTATAAGTACAAACTTTAATTATCTAGGTGATGTACAAGATTTACTAGGATATGGAGTCCTTTGGTTGTTGTGTTCTCTTCTTGCTAGTCGCGGCACAAGGAGGTTCAAAGGAAGGAAATGGGTTATTACCCAAGGTGCCAAGATTATTAGGGGAACATTAGGACACAACATTAATTACCTAGTATATGTACATGTACCATTTAGGATTATTAGGGAGATTTGCTAGCTAATGAATCCACATGGGACGATTTTTATGCAAGTTACTCGTCACATTTGGCATTTAAGTGATATAAACACGAGACTTGATTAAGTTTTGTGTTTAGGCTTTTAAAGTGGGTATTAGTTTGAGTCCAGGTAAGTCTAGGTATTTCCGGGGTGCGTCCAAATGTATTTTATCGCGATACGTAACCCTTTTACGTGACCAATAAAAATAAAATACGCAAAGTACATAATTATCATCAAAATAATTATTCCTTACTTGGTTGATGTAAACCTTAATTTATTTGGTGACCGTTTACATTCATTGATTATTTCTAGTCTACGCGGTTTAGCTTTAAAAGTAAACATTAAAAGTAAATGCGTATCGGACTAAAATAAATAGTGATCATTAATATAGTCGTACAATGACACGAAAATGAGAAATGTTACACCACTGATTTATTTAGGAGTAGAGGAAGAATCAAAAGCATGTAGGTTATATGATCCAATAGCAAAGAAGAAATACGTTAGTAGGGATGTAAGGTTTATGGAAACAAAACCATGGGATTGGGATAAAGATGAAGTAGATACAAGTACACAAGACACATTCTGGACTAGTTTTGTGGTAGATGGAGTTGACGATGAAAACACTACACCAGTCAACACAGAAATCAATGACAACATTGATCCTGACTCACCAATCACGCCATCAGCATACACTTACAGCCCACACTCAGACGAGGAACAAGATGAAGCTACTATTAGTTCTATTGAGAACTCAGAAAATGGATTTGATCATGTACCAGTGAGAGGTTTCAAGAATTTAACGGAAATATATCAGAATACACAAGAAGTTGAAACCGAAACTCTGCTATTTACGGAAGAAGAGCCCCGTAACTACAAGGAACAGATAAGAAATGGATTGAGGCCATGAAGATTGAATTAGATTCAATCAATAAGAATAATACATGGACTCTTACAACATTGCCACCGAATCAAAAGGCAATAGGACTCAAATGGGTTTTCAAAACCAAGAGGGATGCAAAAGGAAACATTATCAAATACAAGGCAAGATTAGTAGCAAAAGGATATGTACAAGAACAAGGAATAGACTTCGATGAAGTATTTGCACCAGTTGCACGGATAGAGACAGTACGGTTGATATTAGCTCTAGCAGCTTATCATGGTTGGCAAGTACATCACTTGGATGTAAAATCAGCATTTTTACATGGAGATTTGAAGGAAGAAGTCTATGTTACACAGCCTGAAGGATTTGTTCAACAAGGAAATTCAGGGAAAGTCTATAAGCTTACTAAAGCTTTATATGGCTTAAGACAAGCACCAAGAGCTTGGAATGTGAAGCTTGATCAAACCTTAAAGTCATTAGATTTTAAGAAGTGTAATCTCGAACAAGCAGTCTACACAAAGAGAAGCAAGACTTCTACACTTATAATTGGAGTTTATGTAGATGATTTGATAATCATGGGCACTCCAAAGAAGGAATTAGAAGTATTTAAATCCTAGATGGAAGAAAAAATTTAAATGAAGCGACTTAGGATTGTTAGCGTTAATACCTTGGATATAATAACCACAGACAGGAGGAGAGATTACAATCAAGCAAACAGGTTATATTAACAAGATCTTAAAGGAAACAAGTATGACAGATAGTAATGATACGAAGATACCAATGGATCCCGGTACTAAGTTGGTCAAGGCGGAAGATGGAAACTCGGTTGACGCAACTAATACAGAAGTTTAATGAAGTCTCAGGAAACTTACTATATCATACAAGACCAGATCTTAGTTGAATCAGTCGACTACTCAGCAGATTCATGCAAGACCCGAAGGATCATCACCTGAAGGCGGTAAAGCAGTAATCCATATATTAAAGGGAACAAAGGAGCATGCATAATATACAGGAAAGAAGCGGCTGCAAGATTAAAGGTTCAGCGTCAGCAGTATGGAATCAACACCGATCAAGGAAAAGGACTACTATGATGGTATTTATATTTTGAGAGTCACCTATTTACATTGTACTCATAAAAAAAAAAAAAAAAAAAAAAAAAAAAAAAAAAAAAAAAAAAAAAAAAGAAACAACAACAGTGGCGCTCTCATCATGTTAATCAGAATTCATGGCGGTTACTAGAGCGGCATGTCAAGCCTTATGGTTAAAAAAAGACTACTTTAGAATTAACTGGATGGGAAGTAGAAAAAGGAAAACACTGAATGTCGACAACGGTTCAGCAATAGCACTCGTTAGGAACCCAGTTTTTCATGGAAGAAGCAAGCACATAGACATTCGCTATCATTTCATTCCGAGAATGCGTAGAGAATGGGCTCATCAAGAGTGAAACCCATCAGCGATAACTACAAAGAGCAGAATATTCTAAAAAAGGCCTCTACCTAGATTGACAATCCGTAACTATGCACAAATGCACAGGAGTTCAAGATTTAGAGGATGAAGCAACGTATCAAGATTAAGGAGGAGAATGTGAACCAAATAATCTCGTTCTTTGCTTCATATGTAAATATTATAATACACGAAGGACCAAACATGTTAGTTAGAAAGTTAGAAACCGAATCTAGTTCGATTACAAAGGTAATTATAATTAGTGTTATTCGTATGGGAAACCAAACAGACACACCGATTGGGTCACACCCTTTCGTTTTGTATATACTTGCATGCATGTAATGTTAATATAGTTAGACAAAAAGACTTATTCATTTTTTACTTTGCAACTTGTATATCGATCCAGTTTTGGGACAACAATTGGCATCAAGAGCAAGTGGTTATACGCTTCGTTTTTTGAATACCAACAGCAATCAACGAGGGTCACAAGAAGGGAAACACGCCAAGAACATCCTTGGTTCTCAGCCGGAACGTTTGTTTTTTTTCTTCTTCCAAAAAAGACAACGGTTTGAATAAGGAAAGACGCAAAAAGATAGTGCACAATCTGTTTTGTGTAGGAGTTGCAAACGTTTACATCAAACGTCATTGGTGGGATAAAACTGCGTTGGAGACATCGAAGGGAAGGAAGGAAACTCTTTGTCATATACAAGGATACGTGAAAGAAAGAGTAGGAAAAGCGCTAAGGTTTCTTTTGTGTTTGCTATTAACGCGACACAGGAAAGGAGAAGGAATACACATCGTTTGGGTACAAAACGAGTGGGAAGGAGACTTTGTGAAACCGGGTAAAACAAGACACAAAGTAGAAGAAAACGCGGGGATAAAACGCGAGGAACGTTGTTGTGGAAAAGATCGAAAACGTATACGTGGAACAAGGAAATAAAGGAGTACTCAAGGAAAATTTAGTGTGGAAAACGTGTCGGGACGACACAAGAAACAACAACAACGAAGACAGAAACAAGCAACCAAGTTTGTTTCGGTGAAATCAGAAACAAAGAGTTAGTTTGTTTCGGTGTAGGATACCGAATTTGGTACCGGATTTTGTGCAAGGGGTCGTTTGGATTTCGAAGCACAAGGAAATATAAAAAACGTGTAGTGTGGTATACTAAGGAAAAGAATTCAACAAAGTAAGGAGGCTGACACTTATTTGTGGATTTTTTTTGTGTTTGACTCGTTGGGTAGAAAAACCGATTCGACAACAAGAAAAATAAAGGAACCGTGGTACTTTTGGTTCGAAGCAAAAACAACAACTCAGAAGGAATCCGAGAGTTTGGTTGTGGTTCTGAATTCGAACTGGAATTGGAAACAAAAAAGGCAACAAGGCGAGGAGAAACAAAGAAACGACGTGGGAATAACAACAAACGCTGGTAAATAATTTCACTAGCGAGACAAGGGAATACATTTGTGTTTTAACACAACATCGAGGTCACAAGTTTATTCTTTGGATTTCTAGTTTATTAGAATAGTATAGAATTATTATTTTGTACTATTAGGAAATCCCGAGAACTATTATTGATCCCGTATTACTAGGATTCCCGGAAACTATATATATTCCCATATTAGTAGAGATACCATACTAGGAAGGATAATTCCCATACGCACTAGGAGGTGAAGATAATAAGCACATATAAGATGGCTGGTGATGATACGGCTAGCACTTCGACACCACTAAAACCCGTAGCACCAATCGCACAATATCAATGCCCTAAATTGAAAACCACAAACTACACCGTTTGGGCTATACAAATTAAGGTTATATTAGAAGCATATGATTTATGGGAAGCGATAGAACCTAAAAAATACGCAAGTAGATGATAAGAAGGATAAGGCAACGACGGCCTTTTTATATCAAGCGTTGACTGAAGATGTGATTTTACAAGTAGCGGGTTGTAAGACGGCCGGGGAATTATGGGAATCGTTAAAGAAAAGACACGTTGGAGAAGAAAGAGTGCAGCAAGCACGGTTACAATCATTGATGATTGGGTTTAATACACTTCAAATGAAGGATGATGACACAGTGGATGCATTTACGGCTAAACTAAACGGCTATGCCACGAAGGCAAAAGAATTAGGGAAAACTTTGGATGAATCACTTTTAGTACGAAAACTATTAGATTCCACACCAGATAGATTCATTCAGATAGTAGCATCCATAGAACAGACAAGTGATCTTGACGATATCTCTTTAGATGAGATCACTGGAAAACTCAAGGCGTTTGAGGAAAGGATAAAGCTCCGGAAAGGAGGTCAAGTTGAAAGCCAGGAGAACTTGCTATTCGCACATGGCGAACACTCGGGAAAAGGAAGGCGATTTAGTAAACGCGGAGTTAGATCAAATTTTTCACGAGGAAACTGGCGGAATAATAGAAACAGAAACAACTCACAAGGAGGGAACTCAAACCACAAAGGAAACTCAAATAAGAATAAAGGTGAGTGGGATTTGAGTAAAGTACGATGTTTCAAGTGTCAGAAACTTGGACATCTTAAGAAAGATTGTAGAGGAACATCGACAACTCAGGAACAATCAAACCTTATCTTAGAAGACGATGAACCATCATTATTAATGACTACACACGAGGAAGTGTTGTTGAATGAAGGCCAAATTCAACCAGGTAAATATGCTTCAGGAGATGCAAGCATATGGTATTTAGATAATGGTGCAAGTAACCATATGACGGGAGTCAAGAGTCATTTTAAGGATATTGATGAAAGCGTAACAGGACGAGTACGTTTTGGAGATGGATCATATGTACAGATAAAGGGTAAAGGCTCTATATTGTTAGGTTGTAGAAACCAAGAACAGAAGATAGTATCGGACGTATACTATATACCAAACCTCAAGAGCAACATACTTAGTCTAGGACAACTTACGGAGATAGGTTGTAAGGTCATCATGGACGGAAACAAATTGACTTTGTATGATAAGAGCAAGAAGTTGTTGATGAAGGTTGAAAGATCTAAGAATCGACTTTACAGTATTAGATTACAAATAGAAGCACCTATATGTCTCTTAGCAAATGTAGATAACCAAGCATGGTTATGGCATGCTAGATTAGGTCATCTAAACTTTGATGATATCAACAAGATGACTAGGAAGGGTCTAGTGGAAGGAATACCAAGAATAAATCATGCCGGACAGATTTGTGATGCATGTTTATTAGGAAAACACAGTAGAACACCATTTCCAAGTCAAGCTAAATTCAGATCAAAGAACCCGTTGGACTTAGTATATGGAGACCTTTGCGGTCCTATAAGTCCAGCCACACACTCTGGCAAGAAACTCATATTCTTGTTAGTGGACGATTGTACACGTTTCATGTGGGTTTACTTTCTGACATCGAAAGATCAGACACTTAGTACTTTCAAGGAATTTAGACAGCAGATCGAAATGGAGATGAGAATGAAATTAAGAATGCTAAGAACAGATAGAGGAGGTGAATTTACATCAAATGAATTCACTAAATACTGTAAGGAAAATGGAATAGCACGACAGTTGACAGCACCTTACTCACCACAACAAAATGGAGTAGTGGAGAGAAGAAATAGGACAGTGTTATCAACTACGAGGAGTATGATGAAAGCGATGAAGTTACCTTTAACTTTTTGGGCGGAAGCAGTTAGACACGCCATTTATATACTCAATAGGGTACCTACAAGAGCCCTGATAGATAAAACTCCATACGAAGCACTCTACAACAGAAAACCGAATCTGGAAAACCTAAGAATATTCGGATGCACAGCTTATGCAAAGATAACAATACCTCACTTAAAAAAGTTGGATGACAGAAGCATACCAATGATTTACTTAGGAGTAAAGGAAGGATCAAAAGCATGTAGGTTATATGATCCAATAGGAAAGAAGAAACATGTTAGTAGGGATGTAAAGTTTATGGAAATAAAACTGTGGGATTGGGATAAAGATGGTAAGGATACAAGTATACAAGACACATTTTGGACTAGTTTTGTGGTAGAAGGAGTTGACAATGAAAACGCTACACCAGTCAACACAGAAATCAATGATAATGTTGATAATACGTATCAGGAATAGGATCCGATTACTAATCCTAACTCACCAATCACACCACCAACTTACACTTACAACCCATACTCAGAAGAGGAAGAAGAGGCTACTACTAGTTCGATGAAGAACTTAGGAAATAGATTTGATGATACACCAGTACGAGATTTCAAAAACTTAACGGAAATATATGAGAATACACATGAAGTTGAAACTAAGAATTTACTACTTATGGAAGAAGAACCCCGTACCTACAAGGAGGCATCAACAGATAAGAAATGGATTAAGGCCATGAAAATTGAATTGGATTTAATCAACAAGTATAATACTTGGACTCTTACAACATTGACACCAAATCAAAAGGAAATAGGACTCAAATGGGTCTTTAAGACCAAGAGGGATGCAAAAGGAAAGATCATCAAATACAAGGCACGGTTAGTAGCAAAAGGATATGTACAAGAACAAGGAATAGACTTCGATGAAGTATTTGCACCAGTTGCACGAATAGAGATAGTTCAGTTAATATTAGCATTAGCAGCATATCATGGATGGCAAGTACACCACTTAGATATAAAATCAACATTTTTACATGGAGATTTAAAGGAAGAAGTTTATGTTACACAACCTGAAGGATTTGTTCAACAAGGAAATTTAGGGAAAGTCTATAAGCTTACTAAAGCTTTATATGGCTTAAGACAAGCACCAAGAGCTTGGAATGTAAAGCTTGATCAAACCTTAAAGTCATTAGATTTTAAGAAATGTAATCTCGAACAAGCAGTCTACACAAAGAGAAGTAAGAATTCTACACTTATAGTTGGAGTTTATGTAGATGATTTGATAATCACGGGCACTCCAAAGAAGGAAATAGAAGTTTTTAAGTCCCGGATGGAAGAAAAGTTTGAAATGAGCGACTTAGGATTGTTAGCTTATTACCTTAGGATAGAAGTTACACAGATAGGAGGAGAGATTACAATCAAGCAAACCGGTTATATTAACAAGATCTTAAAAGAAACAAGTATGATGGATAGTAATAATGCAAAGATACCAATGGATCCCGGTACTAAGTTGGTCAAGGCGGAAGATGGAAACTCAGTTGACGCAACTTATTACAGAAGCTTAATTGGAAGTCTTAGGTACTTACTACATACAAGACCAGATCTTAGTTATTCAGTCGGACTACTCAGCAGATTCATGCAAGACCCGAAGGATCATCACCTGAAGGCGGTAAAGCAAGTAATCCGATATATCAAAGGAACAAAGGAGCATGGCATAATATACAAGAAAGAAGGCGGCTGCAAGATTACAGGTTACAGCGACAGTAGTTATGGAATCAACACCGATCAAGGAAAAGGAACTACTGGGATAGTATTTTATTTTGGAGAGTCACCTATTACCTGGTGTACTCAGAAGCAACCAACAGTGGCACTCTCATCATGTGAATCAGAATTCATGGCGGCTACTGGAGCAGCATGTCAAGCCTTATGGTTAAAACGACTACTTAGTGAATTAACTGGATGGGAAGAGAAAAGGATAACGCTGAAGGTCGACAACGTTTCAGCAATAGCACTCGTCAGGAACCCAGTTTTTCATGGAAGAAGCAAGCACATCGACATTCGCTATCATTTCATTCGAGAATGCGTAGAGAATGGGCACATCAATGTGGAACACATCAGCGGAGAACTACAAAGAGCGGATATTTTAACAAAGGCTCTACCAAGACTAAAGTTCGTGACTATGCGTCAAATGCTCGGAGTTCAAGATTTAGGACGAAGCAACGATCAAGATTAAGGAGGAGAATGTGAACCAAATAATCTCGTTCTTTGCTTCATATGTAAATATTATAATACACGAAGGACCAAACATGTTAGTTAGAAAGTTAGAAACCGAATGTTAGTTACAAAGGTAGTTATAAGTTAGTTATTCGAAACTGAACAGACACACCGATTGGGGCACACCCTTTCGTTTTGTATATACTTGCATGCATGTAACGTTAATATAGTTAGACAAAAAGACTTATTCATTTTTTACTTTGCAACTTGTATATCGATCCAGTTTTGGGACAACATAAAACACCTTTATAAAACTAATCCAACCATATTAACCAAGTAAAAAAAATGATAATGGAGGAGCATGATCAACGTAAACAATCAACCTCACGGAGTTCATACCGCCTGAACAATGACTGTGGTGGCGATACGAGCACAAGACTACCATGCACCCACAAGTATCCCCATGCATCTACCAAAAACTGGCTTTAATGCAATAAAAGGTGCTCAATTCGCAAGCCATGCAGTTTATGTGAGACATGTATGCGTGTCTAATGCATATTTTCGAAGCCCGCGTTGGCTGTGGGTTTACCAGCTCATGGAGTTACTCGAAGCACTTATTTTCAAAAGTGAGTGATCGAGCATGTATGAGGAATGGGTGGTACTTGTACTTGATGAGCTGATTATGCAATGAATGGAGTACGTTATGCTAGTCGTGGGCTCGGCTTCGTGGGTATCCTTTAACTTTCAAGGGTCGTGGGTGGGCGCGGTTAATTGCTAAGGTGTGTATATATGCTGTTTGCAACTGTGTTCATGTGTGAGTCTGCAGGTATTGCTGAGAGTTTATATAAGTTTTGATTTATATACATGTAAGGTGAAGTATGTTTATTAATAAATTTCATATTCAAGCAATGCAAAATTCATATTATGATTTTCAAGACAATGACTTTGTTTATGTTTTAGACTAGCTATGCGGTTGATGCTGATACATGATAGAAAATGTAGTAAAGCCCCTTGATCATGTATGTCTTCCACGTTATGTAAAGGAAGCCGATTGTGGGCATGTTCGGGTTATCGGTTATCAACCTTTTGCGAACAACTAATATTGACCCGTTGATTGTTCAACCTTGTAGGGATATAGTAACCCGTTTTTGTAGGGAACAATATTGGTATTGTGTAGATGGCATAAGTGTTGTTAAAAAGAAGATTAACATTGGTGAACATTAGATTAGTAGGGCGGGAATTGGCCTGTCGGGACGGCGGTACATAGTGGAAAGCTAGTCGGCCTACAACCAAAAACCCTTCTTACAAGTGGATTCCCAGCAGGAACAAGACGTCGAGCATTTATAACTATTAACGATTTACTATTAGGAAGTAATATTTATGTGAATGACAAGGTTTAGCTAACTTTTATATAAAATTGTAAGCTTGCAAAATAATATAAAACCCAATGGTCAATATCAAGCTCACAAGCTTATAAAACAAAAAACATAAGCTTGCAAGCAAAAATACGACCATTGGCTTTTAAAGGAATTTAACATGCCTAGCTGTAGTTGCATCCTTCCCTCCTTATTTATAACTATCTCCCATAAGATACTTTCCTTTACAATGCGATGTGGGATTCTCAAATCTCAAAACCCAATTGATGTATGTTACAGGTTTAAGTTTGACATATGTGCGTGTCTAACGCATATTATCAAAGGCCTGTTGGTTGTGGTTTACCAGCTGATAGAGTTACTCGAAGCTCTTTATTTCAAAAATAGAGTGATCATGTATAATCAATCCGCACCCACGAGTTGATTATCGATTCGTTAAAGACTTGTTATGGGTTATGTTGGTCGTGGAGAGGTGTCGAAGGCGGGGCTTCGTGGGTTCGTAGCTAATGTGTTTTTAAGGTTGAAGATGTTGGTGAGAATTGATTAATATGAAGTTTTACTTTTACATGTAGGTGTGTTTATTTATGATGTTCAAGTTTGCGAATTTGTTTATCTTTTAGACTAACGATGGGATTAAGGTTGATACATGATGATAATTAAGTATATTTGACTATTTTTGTTCCTTGATATCTACTAATCTTACTAATCTTGGTATTGTGTTGGTGTCATAATTGTTGTTACAAACATGATTAACATTAGAGGTCGCTAATATGAATTGAGAGGAGATTGGCTGGTTGGGACGGAATTGGAAGCCGACCCGGTTGGTCTCGTACACCCATAATCCTTTTCGCAAGTGTTCAACGAGCAAGATCAGAACGTCGAGCTGGGAAACTTAAGTAGACTGGCTAAGTGGAGAGACATCAAACATGGCGTCATACGGATGAGATTTTCCTTCTTCATATTATCGGAAATTGAGAGTATTTGATTCATATGTATGTAAGTATCCTTGTGACCAAACACTTTCCTTAATTATCTTCAGAATGTGTACATAGTGAGATTTCAAGCTCGGGCTCATGAGAGTCGTGACTCATGTGAGAGGCCGGGTCTAGAATTTATTCATATATACAATCTACTCGTACGTGATGGTGCACTATTAAACTTTATCATGGATCCGAATTACCTTTCATGTACCCCGTGGAGGAATTGGATATGTTGTTGCTGTTGTCGTCTATTATATTTTTGAATGACGTGATATTGATATCAGATGTATGCGTGCAAGAGGATTAAGATCTTCTGAAGTTGCTTTCGAAACGGTGTCATGTTTATGGATCAAATCTAGTACTGTAATTATTAGTTGCACTTCGTACTCTAAGTCTCGTGCGGGCAAATGTTAAAAGTAATTAACTATAATTTACTTTATGGTATGTAAATAAATAACTAAATAAACTAAAAAGTTTACTACTCTTTTATGACATTAACTTCTTAACTATATGACCGTGTCAAGGTTTAGCTTACTTTTATATAAAACCATAAGCTTGTAAAATAATATAATAACTAATTTTATGCTGAAAATAATAGGCTTGCCAAATAATATAAAAGACAAAATCAACCTTTTGTTCGTTTGCAAACTTATAAAACCAATCTTAAGCTTGCAAGCAACGAAAGGTTGACATCGGCTTTTAAGGCATTTGGCATGCCTGCTTTTAAACTTGTCTTTCCCTCTTTATTTATAGTCAGCTCCCACAAACTACTTTCCTTTCCAAAGCGATGTGGGATGCTCAAAAGTTAAACATATATGAGTTATATTAGTTGTTACGCGACGAAAGGTGTTCAATCCGTGCCCATGAGGTTTAAGTTAGACATATATGAGTGTCTAATGTATATTATCGAAGGCCCCGTTGGTTGTAGGTTTACTAGCTGATAGAGTTATTCGAAGCTCTTTTATTCCGGAAAAGAGCGATCATGTATAAGGAATGGATAGTGCTTGTACTTCACCAATTGATTATCGAGTTGTTGAAGACTTGAAGGTATGAGTTATGTTGGTCGTAGAGAGGTGTTGAAGGCATGACTTCGTGAGTTTGCTTATCAATGTTTGTGTGGTAACGGGTGGTCGTGATACGTGGCTAAGATGTGCATGTTTAGGATATCGAATCCGAGTTTGTCTCGTATGCCCACGATCCTTTTCGCAAGTGGTTTACGAGCAAGAACTAGGAAAATTAAGTGAACCAACTATATGAGGTAGCATGCCATCATAAAAGACTTGAACATCCTAAATGTTAATTTTTTGCATTTAAGTAATTCAAATCAGTAGCTTTTTTACTGTTAATGTTTACAAAGGACCCGATGCGTCGTATCATCCTGATTTGAAACGACGCAGGATGAAATCATATATCGTGTTGTATTTTTTGCACAAAATTGTATGCGCTAAATAAACCGATCTTACCCATATGAACCTAGTATTTAAAGATTGGCTTACAATTTGTTAAAAGTACCTGATATAACACAAGATAATAAAGTTAATTGGTTAACTGGTATACAGTTTGTTTTAAACCGATCTTACCCATATGAACCTAGTATGGATTGTGATCTGGAGCGAGTCTTTTATATTTAAAGTTTGGCTTACAGTTTGTTTTAGCTGTTATTTTTTTGTGTTTATTATGCTAGTATACGGTTTTCTTGACGGATTAGTGACCACTTTATGAGTTCAAAGCATCTAATATAATACATGATAATAAAGTAAACCGGTTAACTGGTTCGGTTTGACAGGGTTTCAGAAAAATTGATCCTGAAAAATGGGAATTCGCTAACGAAGAATTTCTAAAAGATAAAAAAAACACCTTCTGAAGAACATTCATCGTAGAAAACCAGTTCATAGTCACAGCAGACCTCAAACTTCAACAGTTGATCCCGAAAGAAATTGACAAACTTAAACATGAAAAAACTTCACTTGAAAAAACCTCATAAGATACAAACATCAACAACCCGCTTCAAAACTTCAACTTGAAGACCTTACTCAACGCGTCAACAGTATGGAACAACGACAAGATGCCTTACTGACATTTCTAAAAAAAGCAGCTCAGAATCCTGATTTTGTCGAGCACCTTGCTCAGAAGTCAAATCCATGAATTTTTCTGACGATAACAAGAAAAGAAGATTGCCCAAATCTCGGGTTTTTCCAGACGATGGTGTAGTAGACAACCACAGCCCGTCTAGACCCCATTTTGGCAATGTTTCTCATCATGAATTTCCGGCAAGCTTAGACTCGAGTTATCACCGGCTGTTTCAGACGTTAACTTTGTTTCAAACAGCACTCAAAGCTCTAATGAAGATGATGGAAGTTCACAATTCAGATTATCGGAAGGCTGCACAAGAACTACAGAGGCGACACCTGGCAGGCTGCTAGAGCTTTCGGATACATGCACATCATTTGGTTTTAACATGGGATCTTCTTTAACACACAAAACAGACCCAACATTAGATATTAATGAAGAAACCGAGGGCCATCCATCCTGCCAACTGAATCTCACATTGGCATCAAGTGTATCACAAATCAACCCGTGTCAAGAGAATGATACAATCCCTCAATCTTTTGAGGATATTAGAAAAGCTACAACTGTCCCAACTCGTGTTAACGATGTGTTCTGGGAGCATGACGGAAAGACATGGTTCTTCAGATGTTGATGATACAAGCTCAAATATAAAGTCAACAACGCCATCCAACGAACAAGATGACCGAAGATCGGGTCATATGTCATATGGCAACTCTAGTAACTTGCAGAATCTGACCCTTTGAGTTGATTCTCCAGGTTCTTCTCACTTTCTCGAAACTCCGATATGCGTATCAGTACACTACTTATAAGTATCGTTTACTTTTAGAATATGATGGCGTGAATGAATTTATTCCTTTGTTATTCGGGTAGTCTGCGTTTATATGTAATATGTTGTTTCCTAACTTGCCTTTGCCAAGACAGACAACAACACCAATACATCCAATCCTGCTGGAGCACGGTATAAAAATGTTCACTTTCCTAAAGGAAATTCTTTGCATAACGTCAATTATAGGTTTCGATTATCAATGTATCAGTTAGTTGACCGTATGAAAGAAAAAACATGAATACTTCATAAAGTCGATGACTATGTGAATGTATTTCAGTTTACAAGGATGTTTGTTTTGACATATCTTGTAACCCCTCATCACGCGTCAAATTGGGTTACACTTAAAATAGTACAGTAACTGACTTGGATCAACTTACTTGGTTTGACCGGGTAAGACCAGGTTTGGCTGGGTATGGCCGGGTTTGATTGGGTTTGGCCGGGTTTGGTCGGGTTGGATCAGGTATGCCAGGGTTTGAATCAGGTTTGGCCGCGTTGGACCAGGTTTAAACCGGGTATGACTGGGTTGGACCGGGTTTTGGTCGGGCATGACCGTGTTTGGCCGGGTGTGCCCAGGTTGGATCAGGTATGCCTAGGTTTGGACCGGGTTTGGCCGGGTTGGACCGGGTATAAACCAGGTTTGGTCGGGTATGACTTGGTTTGACCAGGTGTGGCCGGGTTTGACCGGTTACATGAATCTACATTACTCCGTAGTCGATAACAGAAACCCATTTGCATCTTTAACTGTTGTTAACGGATGGCCATTGATAGCCGAATGTTTTAACAGAGATGTAAGCTAAGAAAATTCTCAGATGTAATTTAAAGTGTGCTCTAACAAAAAAAAGTTCATTTCAAATCAGACGCGTAAACAATACTACAAAAGTTTAGAAACGAAATATTATTGTATTTTTATTTTGTTTATATGATTAGAAACCTTATTCTTATGGTTCACGACTCATAAAACAGGTTACAAAATTCATAAATCGAGTCATGATGCTACCAAAATCCGTATGATCGTCAAGGTGATGAGCTGGCATTTGACTTGGGTTGTCCTTGATTTCGAGTCTTTGCTAACAATTAGAGGTGGCAAATTTAAACCCATGGGTTAAAGTTGGGTCTAGTTGGTTAAATATTTTTAAGGGATGGGCCTAGATGGGTTTCTCTTATGCGTCTAACATTTTTCTCTTAATATTATAGATCGGTCTAGTAGGGTAAATATTTTTAAGAGATGAGTCTAGTTGGGCCTCCCTTAATATTTATAGATGGGACTTGTTGGGTATATCATTTTTCATCCGTTTTAACGTTTTTATATGTTTTCGACCGATTTTGACCAATTTCGACCGATTTCGTTCATTTTCGACCGATTTTGACCGTTTTCGACCGATTTTAACCGATTTCGATAGTTTTCGGCCGATTTCAACCGTTTTCGATCGTTTTCGACCGTTTCGTCCGATTTTGACCGTTTTCGTTCGTTTTCGAGCGATCTCGACCGTTTTTGACCGATTTCCACCGTTTTCGACCGATTTCGACCGTTTTTGACCGATTTCGTCCGTTTTTGTCCAATTTCGATCGTTTTTTACCGATTTCAACCGTTTTCGATTGTTTTCGACATATTTCAACCTTTTACGTCCGTTTTCGACCGATTTTGACCGTTTTCGTTGATTTTCGAGCGATTTCGACCCTTTTTTGACAGATTTCCACTATTTTCGATCGATCTTTAACGTTTCGACCCATTTCGACCGTTTTCTTCCAATTTCAACCGTTTTCGACCGATTTTGTCCACTTTGATCTCATCCGGTGTAAGAGGATCCGGTGGTATTAGGATCATCATGAATAAACTTAGTAACATCATAGCTTGAACAAATTTGTTCAAAAAAGAACTCCCATGAATCATAGTTCCAATCTTCAAGATCAAGTTTGACAAGAACCCTCGTGAGAAGATGATGGTGCGTAACCAACGAGAGTTTGTCCGATAAGAGGGTAACGGGAATATCGGAGCCGGTCATGTTGATAGCGTTGGAGCAGCAAGTAGGTTAGTGTTTAGGAGTAGTATATGAAACAGTTTAGGGTTTATGGAAGGACAGTGGTGTGGAACGAAGTAAATAAAACAAAAAAGCAAACTGTGACCTTGCACATTTAAACACTTTGTAACCTTTGCACGAAGAACCAAAACAAGAGGTGTGACCTTGCACAACCTACAAACCGTGATGACCTAAGCACCACAACAATGAGATCGACTGTAAAAGAAAAGGGAAAAGTAGGGTTTTGATTAGGATCGTTGAAAGTTGTTGGCATGTGCTACAATGTAGGGTTTTAGGATAACCTGCGTAATATCATTAACATACAACACATAATATACAAGGGATTAGATCATTCTAGATGTGGGCTTGAGACCATTACAAACACACCACTAATATAATACGGGCTAACATGAACATCTTGTCTTTGATTAAAAGGAGTTCAACATTTGATCATCTATGAATCATTTGTGTGGTCCATTTAACTTGTGTTACTGGTTTTATAACTTCTGTTACCATACTTGAGTATTGCTAAAATGTAGAACTATGTAGGTTGTATCAACTAACTTGGTTGCTAAAAACAGGTTTCACATATGACAAACATACTCTAAAAACAGTAGGTACTTCCTCTGTATCGATGAACCATTCATGTTTCATTTGATGCTACCTTAATAAATGCTTTCTTTGATGTGCTAAATTATAGATGTTACCAAACGCTGCAGTTTGATACATTTACTCATCATATGCACGATGCATGGTTCAATGAATTCGGGTTGGCATGGATGGTGCCTGATGTTACACACATTTTGTTAGTTTAGGAACATCAATGATGCTCAAGCCTTTACTAAATGATGGGGTACAAAAGTGTCCTGGTTGTTGTTATCTAGGTGTGTGTAAGTAGTTAATACAGGTGGGTGGGTGTAAGTAGTTAAAAGTGTATTTGACCACTAAAGGTGGAACTATAAGATAAATGCAATGTGCAGGGTATGATCTGTAATTAATTGAGCTTTACAGTTTCATGATGGTGCTTACTAATAGATTTATTGAGGATACATATGTCTAGCAATATAATCAATTGTACTGAAAAATTTCACTTTTGTGATTCGGATTGGCAGTGAGTATCATACCGACATGGCCCAAGGGTTATATCACTATCACATATAAGTTGGACTAAAATTAAAGCTACCTGTGTTTCAGAAAAGGGTTTATTGTAATGTTAACATAAGCATCTTAATAATCATTGAAATGTATATTAACAACGTATTATGTTTCACAAAGCAATCAACAGCCTATATGTTTGAATTTTGATTAAAAAAATATTACAATGGTATTATAGTAGCGTTAGGCTTCATCATGGATTAATCGGTTGGTGTCCAGAATAGGTGATGAAAGGAAAGGATATAATACAATTAAAATAAAATAATTTTATGTTCTTTACAGTTATTTCAAATTTGATGATATTAATTATTCCGTATTAATTGTTACTCATCATATATCTTTTAAAATGACCACTTCATAGATGTAAGATAACGGTCTCTCCATTGCTGAATTAAATGGTCAATCTCGGATTCATCTTTGTCACTGCAGATGACACTTACATTGTCAAAAGAGGTGCCACAAGTAACATAGCAAATTATGATTTGCATTCGTTATGTAAACGAGACTAAAGAGTTTGTTGAATGGATTCTAAAACTTGAAAATGGTAAGCTTGGAAATACAAATGATGGCGAGGTTTAGATTGACACGTGTCATAAAATCGTCAAAAAGATAAACATCCACTAATAACACAAGAAGCAACAAGATGCTCACAAAAGTTTCGAGCGCATAAAGAAAACCTAGAATATTTCATTAAGCCACTTTGGGTGATTTTTTGGGTTAATGTGTTTGAGATTACGCATTTCATTACTATCAACTATATATTCTACAATTGTTTATACTTATGTTCTTAGATTTGATGGAACACAAAAGGATAAATGTTTGTTCTTTTCTTGATTCATTCAGAAAATACAACGAATTAAATAGTAATGCCATGACCTCTAAATATAGAGAGTATTAATCACCCATAAATGAGGAACAATCACCCATAAATGACTCCTCAAAATATAGAGATGATTGATACAATTGATTGATACTATTAAAGGTAGGAAATCAAATATAAAGAAAGAATATATATGAAATCTTTTATTCCCCCTCAAGATGGAGCATGCAAAATCTGTAATGCCAATCTTGCCAAGAAGAAATTGATGTTGATGTGCTGGAAGTCCTTTTGTTAGCAAGTCTGCTATTTGCATTTTACTGCTAATTTTCATCGGTATGATTTCCTTTGATTCAACTCTTTCACGTACAAAGTAACAGTCCATCTCAACGTGCTTTGTTCTCTCGTGGAAGATAGGATTGTTAGCTATGTGCCGAGGTGCTTGGTTATCACAAAATAAGGGGGTGGCCAATGGGTTGTGAACATGTAACTCATTGAGCAACCATCGAACCCGAATAATTTCACTAACGGTGGAGGCCATTGCCCTGTACTCGGCTTCAGCTGAAGAACGTGAGACCACGGATTGTTTCATGATTCTCCAAGAAATGGGAGTCCCACCTAACAAGAGAAGATAACCGGTACGTGACCGCCTCGTGTAGGGACATCCTAACTAGTCAGAGTCGTAATAAGCGGTTAAGACGGGATCTCCTGCTCAAGAAAGTAGGATACCTTGGCCTGAAGTGGCCTTCAAGTACCCAAGAACACGATTTGCTGTCTCCAAATGATTGTTTCGTGGGTCGGCTACAAACTGGCTTAAAATATTGACAGTATATGTAATATCTGGCCGAGTGGCTTGAAGGTAAAGAAGTCGACCGATGAGTCGGCGATACCGACTTGCAACCACTCATGATTCACTTTCTCTTTTGTCTAATTTCAAGCCTTCTTCAATGGGAAAAGCACTCGGTTTACACCCCAACTTCCCACTATCTT
>BQNB010076424.1:0-31165 GCA_026074375.1 Tanacetum coccineum
AATTTTTTTTTCTCAGACGGCGGCCCCCTTAATTTATAAAGGGCGGCCCCCTTAATTTTAAGGGGACCGCCCAGACATTAAGGGGACCTCCCACTGAAAAAAAAGTCTTTCTCATATCTAGGATCACATGAAAATTAATTTTCATATATTGTTGAAATATGCTAAAAACATTTTTTTTCATATGCATAATGGTCTCTTACTTGTTGTCAAAAATATATAATCTAATATATATCTTCGACAATCTTGGTTGAGCAAAACTAAATCAAGGAGCATTTGGATTATTTCTTAGGTTTTGCATGTATTAGTGTCGAAATAATTGCTACTCCACATTTGTCGCACTTAGGCACACACTAGTATTTGCACAAAAGTTTGTTTCCTTTTTAACTTAACCCTCTATCATGATAATTTTTTTGTGCATTATATCTAGTTGCTATTTCATATGCTCTTCACTCAACTCATATATGATTATATGCTAAAATTGTGTGAAATAGGTTATCCTACATATGTAAAATGTTGAATGCTTAATTGCTATGTGCTAAAAATCTTAATTGCCATAAAAGGATGGACTTGCTGCAAAATTAACTTCCAAAACAGAAACCCTCACACAAAATTTTGAGAAAAATCGAATTTTGGGAAATCTGGGAAATGCCAGAGGGCGGCCCCCTTAATTCATAACGGGCGGCCCCCTTATCTTTAAGGGGACCGCCCCCTATTTAAGGGGACCGCCCTAGTATAACACGGGTAAAACAATATTTTTTTTCCTTTTTACCAAATACCCTCTAGACTTAGCTACTGTTTCCCTAAATTCACAAACATTTCTTGGATTTGATCCTTTGAATGTCCATTCTTCCTAAATTAAACCTTTCCTCCACTATAAATACATCCTCATTCATCTTCATCACAATCATCCTCACCAATGACATCTCCTAACAAACCCACATCCAAACCATCAAGGGTAGCCAAAATGAGTGTGAAACCCATTTGGAGGAAGAAACCAAGCATTTGCAACTCCTCAAATGTGCTCAATACAACTTCACCCATACCAAAACCACTAACTCCTCATCATGAACCATCTCAAGAAAACAATCACCCCAATCAAACATTACTAAATCCTTGCATTAAGGACACTTTCACATCACCACAAGTTGTCTCACACCCTCCACTCCTCATCTCACCCTTCAATTTACATGTTATTCACACTCAAGCTCCATCTCAAAATGACAACCAAACTCCTTACATTAAGGACACTCCCATATCACAACAAGGTATCTCACGTCCTCCAGTTCCTATATCACCCATCAAATCACATGAAACTCACACTTAAGTTCCACCTCAATGTGATAACCAAACTCAACACATATCACCTATATCTCCAAGTAGAGAAAGCCTTGTTGTTGACATTAATCAACTTTAAGACTTATCAAACCTTCTAGCCATGCATCTCTCCCAACAACAACAAAACAACAATTCCTCATTACCTTACTCTCCAAATTTACCACACACCCTCAACATCAACCAAGTTGAAACCCATGTTAGGTATTGCCCTTGTTGCATCTTCACCCAAAAACAATTTTTTACTTTAAGTGAGGATATCAATTGGATTGAATTCCTCCTCACTCGACCTCATCCACCACCTAGGGTTCAAAGAGATTACCCTTCCACAACCGCCTCCGCTCCAAACTTTCCATTAACAAACAACTAATCTCATAATATGCCTACAAATAATCGTCAAACCCTTTTGTGTCGCAAGCAAGTCAAAAATCCTTCTATGGCTATTTAGGATTTTCTTGATGTATTAATATGCTCTGTTAGGTTTAAGAAAAAGACTCGATTACCCCGTGTACTGTCTAGAATAACATAGTTCGTAGTTGAATCGTAAGCGTATGACTTATGGTGTTGGGCCGGGTCTTTACCCACATGTTAGCCCACACCATAGCTCAATTAGGGGCATAAAACTCATGTATTTAAACACCCTTTCCAGCCATGGGAAGGGTTGGTTGTTGATATGTGTTAAAACACATATCCATTTTATATCAAAATAGACCCTAAAAAGACCAAAACTATGCATAAAAGGCTTGTATATTGCTTGTTTTGTCTTTGTAATTGTGTAGGTGCGGATATTGCAAAAATCATAAGAAAACGGTTAAAACCGGGCAAACACGAACACGGGAACGGAAGAGCACGCAAAAAGCCGAGAGAAAACTACCAAAAGTCAAACCCTAGTCAAACTTCAGTTCAAATCTTGATCAACATGGTCAAAATCACAAAAAGACAAAAAAATCCCAAAAGTTACAAATCCAGTCCCTCATGATTTCAAAAAATTGCAATATTAGTCCCTAAAGCTAAATGGGCCAAAACCCTTTAAACCATACAACCCATTTCCCTTATACAACCCACAGCCCAAAATCTTTTGTTTAAGGCCCAAGTCAAACTACCTTTACCCAGTCAAAGCCCACCCCTCTTTCTGTTAAAACAAATAACAAACACACCCTTAAGTAAAATGGCGCGAAAGTCTGTTTTTACTATTCATTCTCTTCTACGTTTTACACACGGGTCAAATCAAATGGGTTTTACAAATTAAAGGCTAAGATTGGAAATTCAAGTGTTAAAGTACACGCTGGCAGAGATAAGTCGTCATCAAACGCATCCTATTGGCTAAACCCACAAAGAAGGATCACGGCTAATGTGAGAAAGCACAAGAGAGATGGGATTCTACACTAGAATCACACTTAGAAGAAACACAATGTGTCACATCACACGGATTGCCACGTTGGCAATCCGTGTGATTACCAAAGTGATCTAACAAATGAGATGGTGTTTCCAATGATTAAAGAAAAAGAATGGTTGAGATTGAAGGAGGATCTAACAAACTTTGGGGCTAGAATCTTCTTTGGCGAGCTATAAATAGACTCACACTTCACACACACAAAAACTACTTTTTTTAGCTTTTAAGTTTTAGTAAAAATTTAGCTTTAGCTTTTAGTGTTAGCTTAATGTAATTTTTCATTAAATCTCTTGTAATTTCCTTTTAAATAATGTAATCAAGCTTTTCAGTTAATAAAATTTAAGTTCTCTTTTATAAAAGTGTTATGAGCTCTCTATAAGCTCTAGTGATAGTGTACGGATTCATAAGTTCTTATAAGCTCTCACAAGTCTATAAGCTTGTGATTGAGCTACATTGTTCATTGAATCAACTTAAACCTTTAAAATCAGCTAATTACCTTGGATTATTGGATTTAGAAGCTTATGGAAGGGAAGCTAGCAAGGGATGAGCTTCCATGGACTTTCCTGGCTTATCCTTGATATGCCAGAGCTGTTGGTAATCTCATTGAGCACTTAATCCTTTGTTTTGCTAAGGCCATTGTAAGTTCTTCATTTAGTTTCCTATCTTAAATATTAATAGTGAAGCTTTGCTAATTTGCTTGTTAATTGCTTAATTTGCTATCTAGTTGCTTATTTGTCCTTTATATTGTCTTAATGTGCTTATTATTCATGTTTTTTTATCTGCTTTTAGCTAATATAGTGTAGATCTTAGTATTTCATAATCTGTCCAAAAATCATATAAAAATCCAAAAATAATAGTTCAATTAGTGTAGCTTACTATTTATGGCTTATTGTATGCTTAGGATTGCTTATTAGGCTTGCTATAAGTTGTGCATAATCTGGTTAATAAGTTTTGTTAACTAGATTTTAAATCTCCAAGCTAAATTGAAATATGTCTAAATATAAAGGGGTGTTTGGATTAATGCAGTTTGACCTCTTAAAGTCAAACTGAATTGTGCAATTTATTTTGGTTAGTTTGATTTTCAAATTTGATTAGGTTTTGAGCAGGTTTGTAGGATAAGTTTAAGCTTAATATCATTTTGAGGCTTAATCTTTTTGTTCCTGCACCAGGGGAGGTTTTCAATTCCTAGCTAGTAAGAAAATTTGAACCTAGCCTTTCTAGGCTTGGTAATTGCTTGTTAAGAGTTTAGACACACTCATTGAGTGTGTCTAGTGTAGAATTAACCAACTTAGTTACCTGCAAATTGGTTTTGTCCCTTTGGTCAATTGCATCAGCAGTAGTAACTGTAGTTACTACTGTTTTCCTTTTCATTTGCATTTTAGCTAGTTTAAATAAGTTTTAGGTTTTAAAATTGAGTAGGCTCATAGTTTAGATATAGGACTAGTTAGTTTAAAAGTTAATTTTCAATTTCTAGCTTAATTACTAGGGTACATTAGCTTCTAAAGTTTTTAAAAATCCTTAAAAAAGCCAAAAAACAGTAGTAATTAAAACTTAGCTTTTAAACTTAGATTTCTAGCTTATAGTATTAGTTTTTATCATTTATATTTGTAGCTTATTAATAGAGTAATTAGATTGCAAAAGCTCAGCTTCTGTCATAGCTTATTGAGCTTTTTAGCTTATTTAGATTTTGAGTTTTTAGTGCTTATTTCTGAGTTTGTCATTTAGATGGTTAAATTTAGTTAGCTTATAGTATTTTTAGCTTAAGTAGCTTTTCAAAATTAGTTGCTATACATTATTAGCTTTCCAGAACAGCTTTTAGAATTGAAATTGAGCTTAAATTGAGTTGTGTGCAAGCTTATAAGTGAAAATTAGCTTTTTGGAGCTCAAAAGCTCACTTTCTGAGGCAGCAGCTTCATAAGCTGTTTAAGAGCTTATTTTTGACTTTCAGATTATACTTGCTAAGGGAAGACCCTTACCTTTTCAAAGTAAGCTATTCATAAGCTCACTTTGAGTTGTGTGCAAGCTTATAAGTGACTTTCAGCTTATGAAGTGAGCTTTTGAGCTCCAAAAAGCTTTTAAAAAGGTAAGGGTCTTCCCAAAAGTAGTTTTTGAGGTCAGAGAGGAATTTTTTCTTTTGTTGGTACATCATCCCTTTAGGTATAATATCACCCACCAAATAGTTTGCAAAGTCTGCGAACCATGGTGTGTCATTAGTGGTTATTTCCATAAGAGTTTCTCTAAAAAAGTTATTGTCGACTTCACTATCTTCACTTGTCTCGTCATTTTTTATCCTAGATAAGTGGTCGGCGGCAACATTTTCTGTACCTTTCTTATCTTTAATTTCTATATCGAATTCTTGTAAGAGTAGAATCCAACGTATAAGACGTGGCTTAGCATCTTGTTTTTTGAATAGGTGTCTTACAGCTGAATGATCGGTGTAAACAATCATTTTGGATAATATCAGATAGGGTCATAATTTATCAAATGCGAAGACTACAGCCATCAGTTCCTTTTCAGTAACTGTATATTTTTACTGAGCTGCATTGAGAGTTTTGCTTGCAAAATAGATGGGGTGAAAGTGTTTTCCATCTTTTTGACCTAAGACTGCTCCAACTGCGAAATCGCTTACATCACACATAAGCACAAATGGAAGATTCCAGTTTGGGCTCACTATTACAGGAGTACATGTGAGTTTTTCTTTTAAGGAATTGAATGCTTTGTGACATTCATCATTGAATTTGAATGTAGTATCTTTTTTGAGCAACATAGTCAGAGGACGGGCTTGAGAAGTCTTTGATGAAACGTCAGTAGAAACCGGTATGTCCTAGAAAACTTTAAATGCTTTTGACATTAGTAGGGGATGGAAGTTTAGAGATTACGTCAATTTTGGCTTTGTCAACTTCAAGGCCTGCACCAGACACTTTGTGTCCAAGCACTATTCCTTCTTTAACCATAAAGTGATATTTTTCCCAATTAAGGACAAGATTTGCATCGTTGCAACATTGAAGCATTTTATCAAGGTTATTTAGGCAATGATCGAAAGAGTTTCCAAAGATGGAGAAATCGTCCATGAATACTTTGACGGATTCTTCAATCATATTATGAAAAATAGCTAACATGCACCTTTGGAAAGTAGCGGGAGCATTACATAAACCAAAAGGCATTCACTTGTAAGCGTATGTTTCGAAAGGGAACGTGAATGTTGTTTTTTCTTGGTCCATTGGATCGATTGGAATTTGAAAGTATCCAGAAGAACCATCGAGGAAACAGAAGTATTTATTTCCTACGAGTCTTTCTACCATTTGGTCCATGAATGGCAAAGGAAAATGGTCCTTTGCGGCTGCTTCATTGAGTTTACGATAATCGATGCATACTCGCAAACCTGTAACAGTTCTTGTTAGGACCAATTCATCTTTTTTGTTGGTAACAACTGTGATATCACCTTTTTTGGGTACATAGTGGATGGGACTTACCCAAGGGCTATCGGCTATTGGATAAATGATACTAATGTCGAGAAGTTTATCGATTTCTTTCTTAACAACTTCTTGCATATTCAGGTTTAATCGTCTTTATTTTTGAAAAATTGGCTTTTTGTCTTCCAGGAGTTGAATTTTATGTTTACAGAAAGACGGAAAAATTCCAGGAATGTCTGTGGTTTTCCAAGAAAAGGCTTGCTTGTGGTTTTTAAGGACGGAAACGAGTTTGTTTCTATTTTCTTCAGAAAGATGAGATGATATGGTTACAGGAAGGAAAGCGGGTTCTTCCAAGAATACATATTCTAAGTTATCTGGAAGAGGTTTGAGTTCAAGATCCATAGGAGGTTCTTCAAGAGATGTTATAATTTTATAATTGATTTTAAAGGTGATTTTTTTGAATGGTGGTTCTTCAGTTTCAGATTCGGATTCAGAGTTTTCATCAGCGGTCATTGCCCTGAATTCATCGAATTCAGCAAAGAGTTTTTCTTTGAGGAAGGTTCCTTCGATTGAGTAAAGGATTTTACTACCTTCATCGAGAAGAGCATCAAAATCTTCTTCCAAGATTTCATCGATAACATCAATGCTAAAACATGTATCATCATTGGAATAAGAGTTTTTTTATTGCAGAATCCATATGAAAAGTCATACGTTCGGTACCAACTCCCAGATTGAGTTATTTTTGTTTAACTCGAATTACTGTATCGGCAGTATGGAGGAAAGGTCTCCTTAAGATAAGAGGAACTTCACTGTCTTCTTCCATTTCAAGAATAACAAAATCTACAAGGAAGGTGAATTTGCCAACTTCAACAAGCATATTTTCAGCTATTCCAACGGGGTATTAGAATGATCTGTCTGCTAATCTTACACTTATTTTAGTGGGTTTTAGAGTTTTGAGAGATAATTTTGCATACAGAGAATATGGCATGAGATTAATGCTAGCACTAAGGTCGGCTAAAGCATCACATGAGAAAGATTTATCGAAGTTACATGGAATAAGAAAACTTTCGGGGTCTTTGAGTTTTGGTGGAAGTTTGTTTTGGATTAAAGCAGAACTTTCATCGCTCAGGAAGTGGCTAAAATTTGTTTGAGTTTGTGCTTATTGCTAATGGGTTCTTTAAGAAATTTGCCATAGTTCAACATTCCTGCTAAAACATCGACAAGAGGAACATTGATTCGAATAGCTCGAATCATGTCAAGGAATTTACCATATTGAGCTTCCATTTTTTCTTTTTTGATGCGTTAAGGATATGGAATCTTCGGTTTATGTAGTTTAGGTGTTGGGTTTTCTTTGACTGGATTTGGATCTTTAGATTTGGGTTGAGGTGTAGGTTCATCATCTTCATCATCGCTATCGAGGTTGATAGGAGTTTCAGAATTGTTAGATTGATCATTTGGGTTGATAGGTGGGTCATAGGATTTACCACTCCGCGTAAATATGGCATTTACCTGCTCATTTCGAGCTTGCAGTGGTTAATAAGGTTTAGATGAGCTACCTTTTGTGTTAGGTTGAGTGTTACTAGGGAGAGATCCAGAAGGTCGACTAGATTGCTTGTCAGCAAATCTGTCAAATTTAGCTTTGAGATTTTGGATCGATGCTTAATGATTTTTGGTTGTTGTTTCGAGTTTGGTTTTGAGATCTATAAAGGTATCTTTCACAAAAGAATTGGTCGATTGTTGAGCTTTTATGAAATCGCTTAGTTGTTTTTGAAGGTCGGTTTTATCATCAGAATTAGATTGATAGTTGTCTCGATTGTAATCGTTTCTTCCGCTTGAACACCAGTTATCGCAATTTGAATCACGGTCGCGGTAATAATTGTAAAAACGAGTACAACGAAAGGTTTGCATGAATTTGGCTTCTTCTTCACGGGACATGGGTATGTCATCATCGTTATGATCATGGTTTGGTTGTTTTGAACGAGATTGGAATTCTTTATGCTAAGCATCCATTTTCATGGTCATGGCATCCATTCGGGCTATTATTTTGTCAGTGTCATTTTGGTTTTTAGCCCAGTCGAGCTTGAGCAAGACTTTGTCTTCGAGAAGCTGATAAGCTTGATTTGGTGTTTTATAGAGGAAAACACCACCAGTTGCGGCATTTAGAACTTCTTAGGTTATTTCGTTGAGACTGTGATAAAAGATTTTTATGATATTGCCTTTGGATAGATTGTAACCATGGCAATTTCTGAGCATTTCTTTCATACGGAGCCAAGCTTCGGTTAAGGTTTCATTTTCATGTTGAAAAAAGGCTCGGATTTCTTTGAGGAGTTGATCAAAAAGAGCTGGGGGAAAGAATCGGCTAATGAAAGCGGTTTGAAGTTCATCCCACATTTTGATAGTTCCTTCATTGAGTTCATCCAGCTAGGTTTTTGCTTCACCCGTGAGTGATAGGGGAAACATCTTCAGGCGGATGGCTTCATTTTCGGTGCCTTTGTATTTGAACATATCACATATTTCAAAGAATTCGTGAATGTGTTTGTACGGATCAGTTTTAATTCTACCATCGAATTTGTTTCCTTTGATGAGAGTCAAGTGGTTACCCTTAATGGCAAATTCGTTTACAGTGTCAGGAATGGAGATTGCAAAACCAGAAGTCGAAACGACAACACGGTCGGCAGCCCACATTAGTTCATCATTCATTAGATTGTAATTTCAAGGATATCAAGGAAGTGACGGAAATGGTTGATGTCAAGAATTGGAACGTAAACAACTCTTGGTTGTGCAGGTGGTTCGTTTCTTTGTTCGAATGGAACTCTCCTGTTTCGTCGATGAAGTCTTCAATTCAGGGTTCCTTCAGGTTCAGGAAGTGGTTCAACAAGTTCAGAGCTGGAAGCACGTGTATGCATCTGGGAGAATTTGTTTGGTTTAGTTTGCCAGAAAATTATACGGCGATTTTGAAAAAGAAAGTGGTTAAAAATTATTTCAAAAATTGATTATGAAACAGCTTTAAGATCCCCAGCAGCGTCACCAAAAACTTTAATGTCTTTCAAAAGCTTTAAATTTATAAGACTGAAATTACCGGTTTATGAAATGGAAACACACAGGTAAAAGTATAACCTACGTATGTAGTATAACATTTTAGGTAAGACCAGGTCGTCCACAGGGATTTGATTAGTGTTCGAATAATCAGAAATTTTAAAACAATTATTAATAACTTTAAGATAAATTCAATAATAAGGAAATATAAATACTCGGATAGCTTCAAATAATTCATAAGCAATGGCAGTAATCTCGATCTTCGACTTAGGATTTTAACTTATAAAAAGGATTTCTCGTTAGAAAGCGTTTTTACGAATTAACTCGTTTCAACTTAAGACTTATCTTGGTTTAACTTAATCAAATGTGTCACTCAAATAATCAAGTTACTATTATATCAAATCTATTATGTTTATCAAATAACATATGTGAATTTGTTCGATCGAATGATAAAGATCATAGATAAATCTTTAAAATCATATAGAGCATAAGGGGTCTTTCGACCTATACCATTATACGTATATAACCAAAGTTGATGAGCAAGTTTAACAAGATTAGATATGATAGGATTGTAAAATAAGCTTAATATTGATAAGATTAAAATTAAACCAAATGCTTAATTATTATATTAACATCACCGACTAGTCATAAGAAGTTTAGCCTCTTATGGCTATGGTGTTCATGATAACAAAGTTTAGTAGAGAAACAAGAATCATACGAAATTAGGGTTGAGAAATGGATCGAACACCACTTTTACTAGTACCAATTCGTATAGAAACCTTTATTTAACTAAATACTATGATGATGATCTTCATTCTTCACCGAAATTCTTGCTAAACTCCCGAAATTGATGAAGCGTGTTGTTGGGGAAGTGTGTGAGAATTGTATTGGAATGTTTGAGAAATTAGAGAATTTCCTTAATTTATAGGCTGGCTGGGGGTAAAAGTGTGGTGCACTTCCTTGAGAAGTGCGGCGTACTTTGGTTCTTTAATGCGTAGAACTTTAATGCTGATATCAAGTGCAGCGTACTTGATGTAGAAGTGTGTCGTACTTAGGGTATTAACTGTCCTTCAACTTGAAGTGCGGCGTACTTGGGTAAAGTGCGGCGTACTTGGCTTCATTTTTTGATTTAATATTAATTTTCTTCTAACTTTTCTTCCGTAAGGTGTAAAATACTTGTGTCTTTAGTCTTTTTGAGCTTGAGATGTCTTCAAGTGAACCTGCACATATTTCATGCTTTTAAGTATCAAAAGTTCACGAGAAATGATATAAATAGATACAATAACGCCGCCGAAAACATGTATAATTAAGGCGTTATCAGACACCATCTTGGATCTTCATCCAACCCACCACACTTCCCAATCTAAACACCATGATGCTTAGTCAACCCGGATTATATGAGGAAACCTTTATCCTAAGATTTTCTATCTATTTTATTTTTGTTTCTAGTTTATTTTTTGTAGGATCGTTTAATTCATAACACGGGTGATGATTCTTGTAATTGGGCTAGTTTCTAGAGAGAGAAACACATAGAGTGTAAATACAATACAATAACGCCGCACGCTAAAACACAGTTGATATACTAAGGATGCCGTCTATCAGACACCAATTACTTTCTCTGATCTTCATCCACCCACAAACTTACCCAATCAAAACAGCCATGATGCGCTATAGTCCAACCCGGAGATTAATGAGTGTACTAGGAAAACCTTTTCCTAATAATAGTTTATTCATATCTCAATCTTTATTTTATTAGAGTTTCTAGAGTATTCTTACTTTGTCTTGTACGATCGTTTAAATTCCATAACACGAGAATGATTCTGCTAATTGAGGGTCTAGTATCCGTAGCAGGAGAAACAGCACATAGAGAGGATAACTCCTAGGAAGAGTATAAAAGTAGTCGATAAATCTGTAAAATAGAATATGACTAGCTTGCCTCTTCCAAAATTGGAAGAACTATAAGTTACTAAAAAATACCGGGTATTAGTACCCGACTTAAAAACCGAAAGACATAGATTAACTATTAAACTACAAACTATTATAAACATTAAATATACGGGGTGACCGAGTCTTTTACTCATATCTAACAATCTCCCCCTAAGGGAGACACCCGTGCAAACATAGACTTAAGAGCTCTTACACGCGTCTGCAGCTAATTCTATATTTTCTCTTCGGCATGTTATCAGCGGTTCTACGTACCTTCTTGTTAGTAAGTTGCTGCTTTGCTAACAATACTGAAGCGGTCACGTTGACCTTTTTTATTACTCTAGAATTTGATCATGAGCTTTCTTGAGATCATATCCATCCAGAACATAATCTCTCATCATTAAGTCAAATCTATGCCATCTTTGTTGACACTCTTTTGACCAAAGAGAAGAATATGATAACAGCAGTTTGCGGAAGCTTCTTTACAAACCTATACAGAGTTTGCGGAAGCTTTGACACCTTTATGAGATCTTACATAACTTCATAACAAGTGTAGGTCGTGTCTGAGCATTAGGTTATGAACTTGACTCTGCTGGTACAGGGTATTTCCATCTCCATCTTTAAATGTTCCTGTAATAAAACAGTTAGCAATAAAGAGAAAATTAATTTGAAAAATCAATTGATGTGATAATTATGAAAGTTTTTGTAACACATCGAGAGTTTTGATTGTTTGTCAAATGTTCAATAACCGTCAATTCTTATACTGGAACAAGTTTGATTCATGTAGAATCGCACCATCGTTTCTTTCCAGATGACACAAGTTTGATTCTTGTAGAATCGCACAAGTCACCTACCTAGAGCTTGTTTGATTTTGGCTCTAGCAGGATTTCCATCTTCATTGTGAATACCTTCGTATCACTCGGATGTTCTGGCAATATCACAAGGATAATGCGTAGGACTCTTAAGATAACCTTGTTTCCACAGTGTGTGAGAGACAAGATAATTGGAAATGTGTCCTAACGAGATTAACTGATGATCTCTTGGCTCTAGACTCGAAAGTGCGCTTTGATTTTAGTGATCGGAGGCTGGAGCTGACTGCCACCCTTTCAATACCGACTAACTCGGAGTGAGTGAGTGAGTAGATTACATGTTTAGTCTCCGTGACACATGAGACAAGTCTCTTTTAAAAGAAACTCGAATGGCTGGGAAGGGTTGTGCATTGCATCACTGGGTCCATGATGTCGTTTTCAATGTCAGCAATCAACTTGTGATTCTGACAGCATATGTATTGACCCGGTTTCTGCCTTAAGTGTATGGAGGGCTTCTTTCTTTACACCCTTTATCTGTACAATTCTTTTTCATTCCTCAACCCCTTCAGTGCTTACCGAGACTTCATGACTAGCACCTTGTTGGGTATATTCCAGTACTAGCTCCATCTCAGTCGGCACTATTCCCTTGTTCTCACATTTACTCCTTTTAATCATACCTAAGGACTTCTGTACTAACTAGTGGATTGTCCCTGGGTAGATCCCTCCGGTTCTGGCAGGATCATAGGAACGAGTACCTAACCTTACCATCCTTATAACTTCGATAAAAGTAAATACATGGTCAGTCTTTTGGTACAGTTCACCTTGCCATAAAATCACTGTTGAAAAACTCAATCAGGTACTTATGATATAACTATCAAAGTGTTTAGTACCCGATTGTTTTTGCATTTCAGAAAAGCTCCCCCTCAACATGTGCATCGGTATTCGAAACTGTTTAGCACATGGGGGTGGAGAATACACCTTGAGAACCTTAGATGTATGATCATATTTTAGTTACAAGCTGTGTATGGAACATATTAATGCTCCCCCTCAATCGTTGAGGGTATGTGTTAGTGTCAGATATGATAATTTTGAAAGATTTTTTCGTTAAACTCAAAAACCTGGTTTTTTTTTGGAAAACAATATTAATGCTCACCCCAATCAGTTGTGGGATATATAGATAGTGTCGGAAGTTCATTATTTGTAAGATTTTGAATTTTCTAAGAAATTCTTTGAAAAATTTGTTACTCAATTACTATTTATATTTGCATATAATTAAGTCTTAACACTACACATTTTTTATAGTCACAAGATTATGTATCAAGACAGGACATGAAAAATGTTCTAAACCTGAAACTATGATAGTCTTTTTGTCCATGTAAGCTGTCTGTAGTCTGTCTCGAATACCTCTCCTTTTGGAAGTTGTCTTAGTCTTCACCTTGAATCAGCAATCATTTCTTGAGTAGGTTCATAGCCTGCTTGCCAATTGCATTAAGATTTCTTGAAGTTGTCGCCCAAATCGATAAGTACACAATTATTTGAAACCGTAACTCCTAAAGTCAATTAAGTACGGTTGTCTAGTTTTTCTTAACATGATAGTGATGATTTGAATTGAATCACCCAAAGTCAACTAAGTCCCGGATATCTCAATTATTCCTTCAGTAGACGAAACTGTTAACACCTAGACAACTAAGTCCAATTGTACAACCTTTTATTTCTTATCCAGGTTTCTGTCTAACTAGAGGAATTATCATGCTTATTCATACCAATATGTACTCTTGGATCTAATATTTCTATCTTTAAAATACTGCTTGGTGATTGGACAGTTAAAGAAGCATTCATTGAATCAGTAACCATCTTTTCACGCTCTCAATCAATCTTCTGTCAAACATTTCCATGGTATCTCAATCTGATGCATACCTTTATTAATGACAAGATCTTCTCTTCCTCCTTTGTGGTTGGAATAGCGCACCGGAATGTAAACACGATTAAAACACTGATTTTCTATGCGGATAAGACTTTTTTCTTCCGGTATGGACTATAAATTTTTTCATTTAGGCTTTGTATTCTTATCACGTGTAGTTGTTGTTACATGGCTGAGACATTTAATCCTTCCCCTTGTTGTATTCGTTACTCGTATCAGAAAATAACCTTATATGCACCATCAGCTTTGAGATGTGTTCGCAAAATTAATTAAATTAAATCTATTCCCATGAGTAATTCTGTTTCATGGCTTTTAAACTACGAAAGAATTTCCATAACATTCTAAGTCATTTTACAAACTATGACGATTTGGAATATTAGTCGTATGTAGTTTAAAGCATCTGATTCACTAAGTCTTCAATTGCAAATATGTCCCTAAAGTTTGTAGCAAATGACATCTGAAGGCACAAGTAGGTTAATATGTATCTAACTCCTTTAACTTGTTATACTGGTCATAATAAAAAACATTCAACTGTTTAATCCCTTGTCTTATTTCTGAAAGGACCCGTATAAAGATTATTTGACACTTTCTCCCCCTCAAATAATGACCCGTTTTCTATTTAAAGAGCTGTAGTCATTGTTTGAGAGGTCGAATTATCTTGGAAAATCTTTTCGTGATTACTGAAAATATTGATTCATTGTGAAGACAAAACTTTTTCCCAATTAGAAATAAGTTTTCTCTTATTTTGACAAATAAAATCACTGAAACGTACACTCTATTCCTTAATGAGAACATGGATATGAAATAATCCATGCCCGGGGAAAAAATTAATTTACCGTTGTTAGGAACCAACTGTCTTTTCGATGACATGCGTTCCTCAGAATTTGAAAAGGCGGGTTGCAGTCAGAAATAATGCAAGCATTGTCATGAGCTCAAAAAACTTTGAATGTTTTGTTACGAGTAGCACACATACCGAAAAGACTTCTCTTTTCGTTTGCTAAGGAAAAATGCACTGAGACGTGTATTTTCCTTTACGATGAGGCCCGGGTTATTGCTCAGAAAGTAACCTAAGCCATGTTTGATGGTAATATCAAGCAGTTTATTTGTCCAGATCCTCTAGTTCTGCTGGAGTCATACATCTCTTACCATTCCTTTTGTCAAGATACAATAACCAATCCTCTGGAAGGGCTTTCACTAAATTTAATCGCTAAATTGGTATTCAGTTCTGACATCAATAAATTAATAATATCATTTTCAACCTGTTCATTTATGAAGTGTACGGTTGGATGTTGCTTTGTATGAGAGTGTTGTACGGCTTTGCATGAGATTGCTATGGCTGAATGAGAAATGTAGTACAACAGTTATTTCTGTTGGTTGTGAAGCCCTTAATCTTTAAGCCGTGTCCTCTTTAAATTTATATTGAGGCACAACTTGCAGATAAGTAACGTTACTTGTCTCTTGCTTGAAGACCAGTGTTAGTGCAGTTTTGTTTCTTTGAAACTCCAGCTTAATGTTTATCACCATGGAACTGTAATCCCTCCAGAAGTGCTTTTTCGAGTATCAAGGCTTCCGGCATTGATATGCGGTCTGAAAATGCATGTTAGTTCAAAGCCTGAATCCTTTGGATTACCAGTGTACCACTGTTTAATGGTACCCTTTTAGTATTTAAAGATTCTTTTACCACCTGGAGGTGCTTTTGAGTTGGTCGTGCTTGTAACGTGCACAATAGCATACTTGTGCACTTAGTCTGGTCTACTTAGATGTCAAGTAATGATGACCGATTTATAACGATAATCTAGTTTGGTCTACGGGTTCTCCACTCAAATCTACATCTAGATTTGGGTTTGTAGCCAATGGTGTACAAATGGAGTGAATTTGTCATATTATGAATTTTCAGATATTTCTAAAGCGTACCTTGGCCTTGACTGATAAAAATACCTTTTGGGACTGGTGGATCGGAAGTCCCATAAAAAGAAATTTCATCTCCCATTAAGGAAATTTCAAATCTACTGTGCATTAAACTTTTCATATCTTTTTGAATATTTAGGGTTTGTAGACTAAAATTATGTCATCAACGTAATCGCACAAGGTGATATCCTCCCGTATTTTATCTTGAATAAGTTGAGTCAATTGTACTTTTAGAAAAACCTTTGGAATCAGGAAGTTTGATATTCATCATACCAGGCTCTTGGAGTTGCTTTTTATCCATATAAATCTTTCCTTAGAAGGTAGACTTTTTTGGGATGATCTGGGATCACGCTCCTTCCGGCTGCGCAACGTAATCCTCTTCCTTCAGTGGTCCATTAAAAATGTGGTTTTTCCGTCCATCTGTAGATTAGAAAAGACTTGTGTGCTGCGTAGGCAACAAAAATCCTGAACTGCTTCCAAGCGGAGCAACTGGAGCAAAATGATTCTTCAAAATCAATTACCTCTTCCGGAGCTAACCTTTAGCAACAACGACGTGCTTTGTTGCGAATTACAGACTGATTTCATCATTTTTGTCTTCCATAAACCCTTTAGTTAATAACCATCTTGCCAAAAGGTTGTCGACGTGTTTCCCCAGACGTTTTGTCTGTCAAACTATGAAGTTCATCTGCATTGCTTTGATCCAATGCAGAATCAGCCATGCCTCCTAAATGTTCTTCTTTCAAAAACACTAACCGTGAGTGCGAACATACACATTTCAGGATCTGCGGCAAGCTGCGTTTGTTTGAACTTGGCATGGTGGATTTCCTCGAATTGTTATAATGATGATCTCTGGTCCATCGGTAATAATGGACTTTGTAGGTGAAATGAATGCACATCGGTATTATCAGGTTTGCGTGAGGAAGACTCACCAATTTCTGTAGCGTGATACACAAAGGATTGATAAATTCATCTTCTTAAAACGATGCATTCGGTGCTTGATTATTATTGTTTTCCTCAGCTTGACCGTGTGTTGGATTGTAATATTCTTCAAGTAAAGGACTGAAGAGAAATTCCAACCCTTGTTGTGACGAATCTATCTTCTCTGCTGTAGGAACAACATTTTGTCTTGGGGGCACGGGTTCAGAGTTGTCATAATCTGAAACCTTTTGTCCTTGAGGAACGAGGCCTGAAGAGACATTTTCAACAGACATCTCTTGTCGTTGTGGAGAGAGGAAAAACCTGAATAGTTGTGTTAGACATCAATTTCATGAAGCAAGGGTCCTGAAGTGCTATGATCAGGAGCCATGAATTGAGGCTCGGGTCTTAACAAATTGTTCAGATACCATAGAATATCTTGAGATAGTCAGATCTCAAACCATAACGTTTCGCACGAATGGAGTTGGATTTTCATTTTGCAGGGGGGAGTCATGTAGCTCCAAATGGCATGTTCCTAGTGTTGACTTTATGTTGAAATTGGTGTGAAGGATCGCCAAATAAACATCTCAATGAGTGATCTCTTGTCTACTTAGTGATAGTATATAACATGGAATAAGATGATGCAAACTTTAATGAATTACCCCACTTGGCAATTAGTTTCTTCAAAAACATAGAGTTTGAAGGGAATATTATGAAGGAGAAGGTTCATTTTAAATTATGCATTTTGATGAGACCATGATCTTGTATTCTTCAATTCACCTTTGATGAGTGACTTGAGATTGAATTTCCTTATTTGTTGGTGAGTACTAGTAGATTGTTCAATCTTGATTCATGGTAGCTTGTAGAAGGTGAACCTAACTGGACCAACAGCTCTTGGAAGCATCATTAGCTACCGAATGTGGAAACAGTTCGTGGTGGAAATTATTAGTATCATTAACAATGGTTACATACAGTATCTATAGTCTTTCTTGGAATGGTGGAATATGTGTTTGGAGAAACTGAGATTTGCACGAGTCCTGAACTGATGTATCCAGGAGTCATCAAATAAGGCGCAGGTCTTGAACTGATTTGCACAGGAGCCGTGACTTGACCATTTCAAGAACTGAACTGCTCTGCTGTAGTGCGGATGTTGGTGGTGAAAGTTGTAATGAATGATTCTTGACAGGGAGGAGATACTGGTTTAGGAGATGAGAGATCGATGACTGAAGTATCAGTAAAGGAACAGATGAAGAAACTTGTTGGATAGGAACAGTGACCATGGATTCAACTTCGGTTTCCATAGTAGTTTTTCCTGGTTCATCTCTTACTTATATATTTCTTCAGGATCAGGCTTAGTTTCCTCATTATCATCCCCAGTATTATCATCTCTGTCAAAATGTTCACTGTCCACATCTTCTAAATCAGCTTTGCAGAACTTCTTCTTTTTGTTGACTTACCCTGGTTTGATCCAGCTGAAGGGCCTTCATCATCATCGTCGTCTTCTTCATCATCACTATCATGCTTTCTCTTGTGGTCTTTAACCTTGACTGTAACTTCCTTATCTATGGCATCTTCATCTGCTATTAAAGCTTCCATAAGAGCATGGTATAGATGGTAGTTGGCAGGATTTCTGTTTGCAGTCTTGTTCTTATTCATGTGTTTGAAGAGAGCACTCTTTAGATCAAATTCTTCAAGAGCCACCTTGTCTGTTGACCTGATGGAGTAAGTTGAATCCTGTTTCTCCTCACCTTGTTCCCTTTTGATTCTGATAATCTCCTTTGGACTCTTTTTAGATTCTAGATTCTTGATGGACTCTGGGCCAGGCAGCGCAGAGTATTTCTCGATTAAATCTGCAGTGTGTCATTCAAGTATTTTATGGATAGCTTATTCGATAAGCTGGCTTAACCAGCTTATTTTCCCAGGATCTTTACAACTTTTAGGACTTTCCTGCAATTTTACATTTTTTTCCAACTTTATTTGTTATTTTTATTCATTTTTCGAAAAGTAAAATTTTAGAAAATCATTTAAATATAGTTTAATTAATCAGAAAAATACAAAAAAATAGTTTTTAGATTTAGAATAAATAGTTTTAGGTTTACAAAGTTTAAAATCATTTTTACCATTTTTAAATTTTAAATTTCATTTTTAGCTTTTTAATTTAAATTTAGAAATTAGTTTTTAATTATAAAAAGTAGTGAAAAATATTTTTCTATGTTTTTATCACATTTTAGACTTTTCTAAAGTAGAAAATCATTTTTTTGGAACTTTTAGGTATTAGTTTGTTATTTTCTAGGATTTTAAATAGATTAAATAGGTTTTAATTCGTTAAAAAATTATTAAAAAGTCAAACAAATATAAAATCTTTTTTAGAAAATTTTATTTTGTCATTTTTTAGGGTTTACATGCAAAAATTTCTAGTGTAGGGTTAAAATTTGAAGTAGTTGATATTTTAGACGCGTTTTTAGGAATCCCGTGTTGCGTTTTTAGTTTAAATTTAGTGCCTTTAATTGTTTTTAGTATAAATTACTTTGATTTTCCTAGATTTAGAAAACCAATCCCAAATTTGTCCAATTCAAGCATCGATATCAAACCAACTCTCGACTTTCAATTGCATTCCTCGTTGGGGATAACGACCAGGGGAATCATTTATCCCGGTTTTACGATAATGAGATTTTTTGATTCTTACTATATTTATATATTTAGTAAGTATATTATTATATAGACTATATATATATATATAATATATTATATATATATATATATATATATATATATCACTCACTTTATATATATAAAAAGGTATAATCAGATTTCTTCAAGTTTTTGCGTCGCTGGCGAGAGGATTGCTTACGATTGTTGAAGCCGGTTTGAAAATTTTTCTGGTTTGACAGGATCACTTCCGTGTGAAGGTAATTTGCTATTTTCATATAAAAAAATACAAAAAGATTTTTTCTTTTATTATTAGTATATATATAATATAAAAAAACACAAAAATTTATCAAAACAATTATCCATAAAAAGAATAAAAAATTTACCCAAGTGGTAAAAGAACACAACATATAATACTTTTCACCTGAAGTATTATCCATTATAAGTTTCCGAACCAAGATCAAAAACTTATTTGTGTCTCTTGCGAGGTACGCACTCACCTTTTAAAAGTTAATCAAAATCCTTTGTGGTTTTCTTCGAAGACGGTTACAGAGAAGCGAGTTGATTATTAGGTTTTAAGTGTCTTAATCTCTTTTAATACATTTGTGAATAATTGTGAAAAAAACCAAAAAAAAAATTAATTAAAAAATAAAAAACAAAAAAAAAACCAAAAAAAATTAGTATAAATTTTCTTTTTACATTTTAGTGCATGCGCACTCGTTCTCAATCTCGTAATTCTAACCGTCAACAACAACAAGTCCCACCGACTTTTGTTGAACCATTTAATCTTGTGGAACCAATTGAAAATCAAGCTCCTCCCGTAGTTACGATGGACGATAATCGTACTATGGCTCAATTGCTCGAAGCACCCACCGAGGGTTACGAGGATGCCATCGTTGTGCCCGAGATCACCGCGGACAACTTTGAGCTTAAGCACGGTTTGCTTACCCTCGTTCAAAACAAACAATTCTTCGGACATGACAAAGAAGACCCTCATGCTCACATCCGTTATTTCAACAAGATCACTTCTACGATGAAGTTCCCGAACGTCCCGAGTACGTCGGTAAAGCTTATGCTTTTCCCATTTTCCCTTGAGGGTGCCGCCCGGATTTGGCTTGAAAAAGAACCCCCTCGATCGATTCTCACATGGGATGATCTTGTTTCGAAATTCATCAACAAATTCTTCCCTCCTTCTAAAACAACAAATCTTCGAAATGAAATCACGAGATTTCAACAACGATTTGATGAAACTTTTTACGAGGCATGAGACCGATTCAATGATCTTCTTCGGGCATGGCACACTCAGGATTTTTGAATTACATCAACTCGATACTTTCTATAATGCTTTGAACTCTAATGATCAAGATTCGTTGAATTCCGCTGCGGGTGGTAACTTTTTGGATAAAATGCCTCGTGATTGCCTAAGAATCATCGAGAGCAAATCCAAAGTTCGTAATTCACGTAACAAACCGGTTGTTGCCAAAGTGAGTGCGAGCAGTTCTACTCCCGTTATTTCTCCCAATGTTGCCGAACCTTAAAGATTACGGTGAAAGCCTTACCTCCTCTATAAGAAAAAACCTAAACCCAGCCTCCCGTCCCGTGAAGCGGTCGAGGAAAGTTATGTTACTTGTGGTGGTACTCATTCTTACCGAAATTGTCCCACCGATGGCAACGTTTATCGTGACAATATTCAAGAATACGTTTCCCAAGCAGCGCAGCTAATTTCAATCAAGGAAATACTGGTTACCGAGCCCCGATTGCTAATCAAATTCGACCTCCTGGTTTTCCTCCCGTTCAACAAAACCAAGGAAATAACCAAAACCGTTACAACCAAAACCGGGGGAATAATTACAACCAAGGCCAAATTTATCGACCCCCGATTAATCAACCCCCGGTTCCCCAAGCTCCACCTTACCAAGCTCCGGCTCCGCAAACACAAGGTGTGTCGAAGGATGATTTTCAAAACTATGTCAAAGCTAATGATGCAGTGATGAGAAATATGCAAAATCAAAATCAAAACTTGCAAAATCTAACATGACCTATTTAACGGACTGGCTTTCCTTTTATTTGTGAATTCCAATACCGCTTCTACTTCAGGTTCAGGGACACTCCCTAGTAATACCATTACTAACCCGAAGGAAGATTTAAAGGGTATTACCACCCGAAGCGGTGTTGCTTATCAAGGACCCACGATTCCTACTACTTCTTCTTCTCCTCCTAAAGTAGTGGAACGTGAAACCGAGGTGACAAAGGACACAGGTGCCTCCCATACTTAATAACGGAGGCACCAAAGAAAGTCCAACTCCGGTTGTCCAAGTTCAACCTCATGTACCAAATTCTGAAGCCGTTGTTGCTCCTGTTAGGTGCTCCGCTGCCTAACTTGAAATGTCGATCTCTTGTTTCCTTCGAGACGTAATGTTGAAAAGGCGCCGTGAAAAAGCTAACGACCAAATTAAGAAATTCTATGAAATCTTTAAAGATTTGAGTTTTGAAGTTAGCCTCACGGATGCTTTGATTCTTATGCCAAAATTTGCCTCAACTCTTAAAGCTTTAATTAGAAACAAAGAAAAACTAAGTGAAATGGCTACAAAAAAAAAAAAAAAAAAATAAAAAAAAAAAAAAAAAAAAAAAAAAAAAAAAAAAACAAAAAAAAAAAAAAAAAAACAAAAAATCAAAAAAAAAAAAAAAAAATAAAAAAACTCCTTTGATAATGCGTTGTTCGGCGGTTATCTCAACAAGATTACCTGAAAAAACTTGGAGACCCCGGACAAATGTCTCTTAACCGTGTGATTTTCCCAGAATGGATGAATGCTTAGCCTTGGCCGATCTTGGCGCTAGCATAAATCTCATGACATTATCCGTATGGGAAAAATTCTCTTCCGGAGCTCACTCCTACTTGTATGACTCTTGAACTTGCTGACCGTTCGATCACCCAACCGATCGGTATCGCCGGAGATGTCTATGTAAAAGTAGGAAAGTTCCAGTTCCCGGCCGACTTTGTAGTCGTAGACTTTGATGCCGATCCCCGAGTTCCCCTAATTCTCAAGAGATCCTTCTTAAAGACCAGACGTGCTTTGATTGATGTGTACAAAGGTGAATTAACCCTCCGTGTTGGAAAAAAAGCCATAACATTCAATCTTGATCAAACTTCGAGATACTCCTCTAATTACAATGATAATTCGGTTAACCGAATCGACGTCATTGAAATGGCTTGTGAGGAGTATTCTCAAGAAGTTCTCGGTTTCTCCGATGTGATCGCGAGTGGCAATCCCACTCCTTACTATGACCCGATCGTTTCTACCTCTTCTCCGACTCTCACTCCCTTCGGGGATAGTGATTTTCTTCTCGAGGAAGTCGATGCTTTCCTCGCTCTTGAAGATGATCCAACTTCACCGGAAGTTGATGACTCTTACTATGACCCGGAGGGGGATATTCTTCTTCTTGAAGCATTTCTCAATGATGATCCATCATTACCCCCTCCTACTCAAGGAAATTATTTGCCTGAAATTCAAAAAGAACTTAAAGTTTGTGAAGCTAAAACTGATAAATCTTTAATTGATGAACCTCCCAAGGTCGAATCAAGGGACCGCTACCTTCCTCATCTTTAATACGCATTTTTGGAGGGTGACGACAAGTTTCCCATCATAATTGCTAAATATTTGAGTGTCGAGGAAAAAGCCGCTCTCATAAAGGTTTTGAAGTCAGACAAGCGAGCCATCGCTTGGAAACTCTCCGACATCAAGGGTATTAACCCATAATTTTGTACTCACAAGATTCTTATGGAAGAGGACTACCCAACGGGCGTTCAACACCAAAGATGGGTGAATCCAAAAATCCACGATGTCATCAAAAAGGAAGTTGAAAAACTTCTTGACGCCGGATTAATTTACCTGATCTCGGATAGTCCTTGGGTAAGCCCCATACATTGCGTACCAAAAAAAAAGGTGGCTTTACCGTTGTTGAAAATAATGAAAATAAGTTAATCCCTACTCGATTGGTTACGGGGTAGCGTATGTGCATTGACTACCATAAGTTAAATGAAGCCACCCATAAAGACCACTTTCCACTACCATTTATGGATCAAATGCTCGAGAGATTAGCGGGAAACGAGTACTATTGTTTTCTCGATGGTTTCTCGGGTTACTTTCAAATTCCCATCGACCCTCATGATCAAGAAAAGACCACATTCACGTGTCCTTATGGAACGTTCGCCTATCGTCGCATGCCTTTCGGCTTATGCAATGCACCGGGCACGTTCCAGAGGTGTATGATGGCTATCTTTCATGATATGATTGAAAAAACGATGGAAGTCTTTATGGACGACTTTTCGGTCTTTGGGAATTCATTCGGAAATTGCCTCTCTGTGGAGACCAAGAACTTCAAAGGTGCGAAGACACCAATCTTTGTCTAAATTGGGAAAAGAGTCATTTTATGGTTAAGGAAGGTATTGTCCTTGGCCATAAGATTTCCAAAAATGGGATTGAGGTTGATAAAGCCAAAGTCGATGTGATTGCTAAGTTACCTCATCCTACCACCGTCAAGGGTGTTCAGAGTTTTCTCGGTCATGCTGGTTTCTACCGACGATTCATTAAGGATTTTTCCAAAATTTCCCGACCGATGACTCATCTTCTTGAGAAGAATACTCCGTTCATCTTCTCCAATGAATGTATTCAAGCTTTTGAAACGTTAAAGAAAAAACTTACCGAAGCTCCAATCTTGATTGCCCCAGACTGGGATTTGCCCTTTGAGCTTATGTGCGATGCAAGCGACTTTGCCATAGGTGCGGTCTTGGGGCAACGTCATGAAAAACACTTTAGGCCTATACACTATGCTAGCAAAACAATGAACGAGGCGGAATCGCATTACACCACGACGGAGAAAGAAATGTTAGCCGTGGTGTATGCCTTTGAAAAATTCTGGTCTTACCTCATCTTGAACAAAAGCATAGTGTATACGGATCACTCCGCCCTAAAATATCTCTTTGCTAAAAAAGATTCCAAGGCGAGATTGCTCCGGTGGGTTCTCCTCCTTCAAGAGTTCAAATTCAAAGTAATTGACACAAAAGGAGCCGAGAATCTCGCGGCCGATCATCTTTCTCGATTAGAAAATCCTTATGAAAATGTGCTCGACCTAAAGGAGATAAATGAAAAGTTTCCTCTCGAGACACTTAATATGGTGACTTTTTGTGGTGACTCAAGTACCCCGTGGTTTGCCGATTATGCAAATTACCACGCGGGGAATTTCATTGTTAAAGGGATGTCGTCCCAGCAGAAAAACAAGTTTTTCAAAGATGTTAAACACTACTTTTGGGACGACCCCTATTTGTTCAAAATATGTGCGGATCAAATGATCTGGCGGTGTGTTGCAGGCCAAGAAGCTGTTGACATCCTCACAGCTTGCCATAGTGGACCCACCGGGGGACATTACGGTGCCAACTACACCGCCAAAAAGGTTTTTGACTCAGGATTTTATTGGCCCACGATTTACCGAGATGCCCATGACTTGGTCACCCGATGTGACACTTGTCAGCGTCAAGGAAAAATTTCGCAACGTGATGAAATGCCTCAAAATTCCATCCAAGTTTGCGAAATCTTTGACGTGTGGGGCATCGATTTCATGGGGCCGTTCCCGTCTTCACGAGGGAACAAATATATACTCGTGGCGGTCGACTATTTGTCAAAATGGGTTGAAGCGAAAGCGCTCCCCACCAACGACGCCCGAGTTGTTTGCAAATTTCTTAAATCTCTCTTCGCCCGATTTGGTGCCCCTCGTGCTATCATAAGTGATCGCAGAACCCATTTTTGCAATGACCGTTTGCAAAGGTCATGCTTAAATACGGAGTTACTCACCGTCTCTCCACCGCGTATCACCCACAAACAAGTGGGCAAGTTGAGGTATCCAATCGTGGCTTGAAATGAATTCTTGAAAGGACCATGGGCGAGAACCGTGCCTCTTGGTCGGATAAATTAGATGACGCACTTTGGGCCTTCCGTACCGCTTACAAAACACCCATCGGGTGTACCCCATACAAGCTCGTGTACGGAAAGGCATGTCATCTACCGATCGAGCTCGAGCACAAAGCCTACTGGGCCTTGAAGCATGCAAACTTTGACCTTGAGGACCGTAGGGGATCACCGTAACTTTCAACTCAATGACTAAATGAAACTTCGTGATCATGCCTATGGTGAACACTTTGATCTATAAGAGAAAACAAAGAGATCCATGACTCAAAGATCAAAAACCGCGTTTTCAACGTCGGTGATCAAGTCCTTCTCTTTAACTCTTGATTGGAGATGTTCTTGGGCAAGTTAAAATCTCATTGGTCCGGGCCGTTCACTATTGCCTATGTCTTTCCCTATGGCACCGTTAAGTTATCTTAAAACTCCGGGCCAAATTTCAAGGTGAACGGTCATAAAATTAAGGCACCTTTGGGAGGGGACGTACCAAAATTGGTTGTCCCGGATCTCCAAACCTTCCCCAAGGACAAATGAATTCAGGGATTGGGTCAAGCTTAGTGACCCTAAACAAGCGCTTCGTGGGAGGCAACCCATGCTTATCCGTAGTTATATTATGTAGTAATGAATAAGTGTTTTTTGTTGTGAGAGGTGTGCCTCTTTCCATTCTCGTTTGCTTGTGTTTTTTGTGATTGTCCAGGATTGTCCCGGATTTTTGAAGCCTCTCGTGCTCGTGGTTTTGTCCTTCGTTCACAAGAGCTTCAAATCCTCAGCTTCATTTGGGAAATCCAATATCCTAATCTAATCGACTAACGTTTATCTTTAAGCATACTTAATAAATGGCTTAGGATTTACGTAGAGACCCTTCTAAAAACATTGAGGACAATGTTTAATTCTAGTATGGGGGGGATCTATCGATTTGATTGTGCCTGCAGCCGTTGTTTTCACGTAATCCCGTTTTTACCACCAAAATTTCAAAAAAAATGAAAAAAATTTAATTTTTTTTCAAAAATAAAATAAGTGTTTTGTCACAATTTTGACTTTCCTGCTGGGTAGAATAAGAGTAAATTTTGACCCGATTGGAGGCGTGTTGAGCTCTAAAGGGGGCCTTGTCCTTAACCTTTAGGCTAAGGTTCGCGGTATTTGCAATGAACGGAAACTGATAGAGTTAAGTATGAGTTGGATGCTAAACAAGGATTATTTGGAAATCTTAAGAGCTCATGTATGTAATTTGTGGCTTTTTCTCCCATAAGCTTCTAACCGGATTAATATACGTGCTATTTTTGGAGATTAAACTTAAATCAACAATTTTTATGTAGTTAATAGCAAAAAATTTAGTCTTAGTTCAAATTTATACTTGAATTTTTCAAAAAGAAGTCTTCTCTATATCGTGAAATTAAAATAATATATATATATATATATATATATATATATATATATATATATATATATATATATATATATATATATAATAAATATAAACTGTGGGCTGATAAAAGTTTGCTGCATCTTGCCGGCTCACAACCGATGTTACAGCCTTCTAAAGAAAGCCCATAGTAAGAATAAAATCGAGGGACTGATAAAAAAAAAGTTTGATGCATCTTGCGGCTCACAACGTGTTGCGCCTTCTAAAAGGTCGAGGGTTACAATTGCATCAATGTTTAATATTAAGTGTGAATTAATAAATAGATCTCTTTTTGTTAAATTTAAATATGCTTTTGAACTTTGACTATTCTATTTTAAGCTATGTGTATACGAGAAACCTGAGAGTTTTTGAAACCTAAGGTCCGTGAGTCCCGATACTAGTCTTTGTGGGGTGTCAAAAGCCTGGTCACTTAGCCGCAAGGTTGGGATGTGCCGAGACGAAAGTCGCTACATGGGATGATCTCGCATTCAAACTCATTATTCTCGGGTGGAACGTGAAGCATAGAATTTTGCAAAACGTTGATCCATGGTTGAAATTCAAAATAGCACATTCACCTAAGATATATTTAACTTGTGGGGGAGAGTGAAATGTTTATACAGTTGTCAAATATGAGTTAGTGTAGCTCTTAACTGATAACATAACTATGGGTTTCGTTTTAAGCTTGGTTTGCGAGTACAAAAGTCGGGGACGATGAATTTATCCTTTTTGGGGCATTTTCAGAAGGAAATGCATCTTGTTCTATAATCTGTAACGGTTATAAAAATAACGAAAGTCAAATAAGTTAGTTAGTTGCTTAAAAAAAGAAAAAGTACAAAAAAATGAGAAAAAGGAAAAATACCAAAATATTAGTGGTAGTTAGTGTAAATATTTAAAAATGGTAAAAACGGGACTTTTCTAAACTCTTGATTCTTTAATTCCCCTCGATGAACACTTAGCTACTTTTCGAGGTTATTAGTCGAGGGGGATTGAGATTCTTTGTTTTCGTAAGTGTTTACTTCATAACATTGCGTGAGGACACGGCAATATCCTAGTATGGGGGATTTTGGTATGCGTTTTATTACACATACCTTTAACCATTAAAAACAGACTTAAATGACTAAAAACGTACCAAAAATACATTGTATTTGTATGTTTTGCATTTGTATTGTGCAGGTAACGGATATCCAAGAATAGGACAAAAACGAAGCCAAAACGACAAAACCGAGCACGAGAACGGAAAGAGCGTGAAGAGAAGTCAAAGTCAAAGCCTAAAGTCAAAAAGTCAACGGGGTCAAGATCAAGTCAAAGTCAACCCCGAGAAGTGGCATTGGAAAGGGCATCAAAAACCAAACCCGAAAAACCTAATTGCCAAAAGTGGACCCACCCGTACCCACCTAGTGGGCCCAGGTCAGCCCACTTTAATACTAAATCCTTAAAACCTAAAACCTTATAAAAAGCCCAAATCCTTTTATACCACACCCGACCCAACACCTAGCCCAAACCACACCTCTTATAACTCCCGTAAACCACAACCCCCTTTATAACACCCCTATTAGTCCTAAAAGGACCAACGGTGCAAACCGTTATAAAACTTAAAAGACCAAAGATGCACCACAAAGGACTAAATATGTTATATACTTATATAAGTTGAGGGACCAAGTTTGTCAATTCACCAAACTCCTCACCCTGCACCAATCAAACAATCAGAACAGCTCCTTTTCCTGCTCCACCCCCATTTTCACTGTTCACTCTCCACTTCCAAAATTACACTTACCCCAAGGATTAAACCACCTTTTAGAAGCCAATAATGATGCAATGAGTGACGTTTTGCTCTGACACATTGGAAATCCAAAAGCAATCATTAGGGAATGATTGCGTGGCAAGCATCCAAGGGCTAAGATGAATTTAAAGAAGCACAAGATGATTTGAAGGGCCAAGATTGATGTTGTTTTTCCTCTCACACAAGAAAACCAGCTAAAGACCTCGAAGCATCTATCCTATCCTATAAATAAAGGGCTTAACCCTTGTAGACCAGAGTTTTTTTAGTCTCCTTTTAAGTGTAGTTTTTATTTAAGTTTTAAAAGTATTTTGTATTTCAATTCCTTGTAAAAGTTTAAGTTTTTAATGAAAAATTTAAGGTTTGTGTTTTAAGTTTCTGTGTTTGATCATTTATTATAACCTGTTAAGCTTTGAAAAGCTATGAAACAGCTTATAGATCTTACCTAAAAGCTTCACTAAGCTTTTTGTTTCTTTAATCAAGCCTTAGTTTACTATTTTAATCTCTTTTATTTCCTGTTTTAATCATAAAAAATCTAAAAATACTAAAAAGATCCACCCCTTAAAACACCTTAGCTTCTTTGGATGATAAGCTAGCTTGGGAAGAGCTTATAGACCTCACTAGCTTGTCTTTTGACAAGCTAGAGCTTGTAGAGTTGATTACTTACCCTGTTTTGAGCAAGGGTGTTTGTAAGTTTTCATTTTTACTTTTTAAGCTCATTTACTGTTTTACTGCTTATTGTTGCTTATTACCTGTTCTTATCTGCTTATCTATGCTTATTAATAATGTTTGAGGCATATTTAACTTAGGTTGTAGTTTTAAAATCATTAGTTCAAGTTTTCTTTAAATCTGTCTTAAATTAGCTTAAATATAGCATATCCTGTTTCAGCTTATTTAAGTGCTTATGTGTTGTTGATATACGCTTAATATTGCTTAGTGGTCTTAGTTAACATCTGATTTTTAAAAGTTTTAGCTTAAAACAGTTTGAATCAAGTTAAAAAGTTAAAATTAGTTTTTAAAGGGGTGTTTGGTTTAACTGATTTTGAAGGTCAAAACGGGTCAAAATGAGTTAAGTATTTTGGGTCACCTTAGTTTAACCTGAAATCATCATAAAATTCAGTTGTTAAAAGTTTTTAAGTGTTAAAACTTAAAATTAAGGTTTTAAGAAAGTGTTGTTTGAATATGTGAGTATATAGCTTATTATCTCTGCTTATTTGATCATGCCTTTTAATCTTATGAAAAGTTTGATGTTTATGTGTTTATGCAAGTGTTAAAACAAGTTAGGATCAAAGTCTTAAACCTTAGGCCTGCAAGTTTGTTTTGTGTTTTGCTAAAAACTGTCAAATTATTGCTAAGTGTCCTAAAAAGAAGAAACAGCTTTTTCATTTGATCATTGTTGCTTATTCTTAATTTCAAACTCTCTTTTGATTCTTGTTATTTGTTCTTTGAGGTAAGAGCTTAATCTGTTTTGAGGTTTTAAAGCCATAAGGATCTGTTTGTTTGCTTATTTTTAAGCTCAAAAGTGGTGGTTTGTAAAGATTGAAAAATTTGCCAAGTGTTGAAATCTTTGAGAAACAGCTTTTTCATGAAGCTTTTTAAGGGCTTATTTGAAATTCAAACTGCTTTTTGATTGTTGATTCTTGTAGCTTTTTGGATAAGCTTTAAGGGCTTATAAGTTGCTAAGCCATAAGGATCTGTCTTTGAGCTTATTTTTAAGCTCAAAAGTGCCCCCTTGCTGTTTTGTTATCAGGTTTAGCCAAATAAGCTCATTTGCTTATTTAAGCATATTGGCTTATTAAATTTGCTTATTTTGTGTTCCATTAAGCTTATTAGGTTAGATTAAGCCCATTTTAGCTTATTCTCTTTAGTTTAGAGCTTATTTAAGCTTATTTGCATTTTAGCTTAAAATTTCTAAGTTTCATAGCTTTTTGATGATTCTGTCTCTCTAGCTTAATTTGGTTGCTTATTTTTATTCAAAATTGCTTTTTAGGTATAGCTTATCATCTGTTTTAGCTTAATTCTCTTTTTGGTTTGCTTATTAGGCTTAAATTAGCTAACAGTTAGCATTTTATGGTTTAGTAGTGTTTAGCTTATTCTGTCACTTTTGCCAGCTTATTTCGTGCTTATTTTTGATCTATAGAAAAAGTGCTTTTGTAAAAATTGCTTATTTAGTGTTTCTATAAAAAGTTGTAAAAAGCATGTAAAAAACATTTGGGAATTGGGGGAAGTCAAGGGTGAGCAGGACTCGAACCCGAGACCTCACCCCTATTCGACCAAACATTTTTTACACACCACACGCACTACCAACTCGCCCTTGGGACTTTTTCAGTTTAAGTTTGCAAAATCAATTCTTTATAATAATTTTAGCCAGTTTGGCTTATAAGCCGTTTTTGGCTTATTTCATAGCTTATTTGATAAGCTGTTTTTCCCAACTTATTTTTCTTAGATTCTACATTGTTCAAGCTACTTTTGCTAATTTTTTCAGATTTTTATGAAATAGTTTAGTATTTTTAAACATTTAATTTCATTTAAATCGTTTTTAATTCATAAAAAATTATAAAAAAGTTACAAAAATATAATTCTTTTAAAAAAAATTTCTTTTAACATTTAGAACTTAGGAAAATTAGATTTGCTTTCGTAGGGTTAAAATTGCAAAATTAGGTTTTTTAAAGAACGGGATTGAATCCCGTTCATGTTTTTAGTGTTTTTAAGCTTAAATATTTTCCA